>JAUJYT010000158.1:0-26800 GCA_033996565.1 Nanhermannia nana
CATTAATAGTATTGAAATCTGTGATCTAAATGCTAAAAGTAAAATTTGGGTTTTAACCAAAAATCCTTTCTCTAGTCTCTTTCTTCAATAAAGCAATAGTAGACTGTAGTAGTTTCGTGTTTGAAAATTTTGAGTAAACCTTTATCTTTATGATACAGCCTGTATCATAACCTGTATGACTAACCTATAATTTTAATCAATTAAAATGCGTCTCATTTTAGGGCCCGGCGTGAATACCATTTCTACCGAGAACCATAATCTTAATCATCATCAAAAAATTGGAACAAATACAAAAAATATAATAAACACAATTTTTTAAACATTAAAAATATTAACTCTTTATTTAATAGACAATGTATTTACAAATCTTTAAATAAAAGGCACTTAATTATCAAAAAAAGTTTAATTAATGTATTAAATCATCTTATTTTATTGTCATTTGAGTCAAAATTAAGTAAATTAATGGCTGCGCCCAAAGCCCAACTCGTTTCGATGCCATTAATCTTTTTGACGAGCTATTAATGAGAAAAACATATAATTAAAAAACTTTTATAAATAAAAATTTTCGAAAAAAGACAGTAACTATTGTTTAGAGTAAAGACAAAATACAATGAAATCGATTGTAATTGTTATAATAAATGTTCATTAGGTTCATTATTGGCTTTCATTCAATTAATGTGCACAGAATGTGAGATAAGTCCGACTGCATTATCTGTCAATAACAGACACACTAATACTGAGAGCGAGATATGTCCAACAGTTAACAAAAACAAATGGAAAGCATTCTTTCTAATCGCTATTGTTGTGCCTCTTAATAGTCAATTCAATTTATGACTACAGTATTCAAAATTAATTATTTTAAAATTCATAAAAAATAGTTATACAGTATTCGCATTAATGCTCAAGATTATGAAAAAAAGCTTCTGCGATCATTGTTTAGGGCTCGTGCACATAGTACGTACGCAGTCTTGGGGGAGGGGTCAGTCAAAAGCGTACAAACACTTACACTCCTATATACTTAACATTAGGTATTAGTGTGCAAAAACGTACAGGGAGGGGGTAGGGGTCTAAAAATTGTCAAAAACTGCGTATGTACTATGTGTACGAGTCCATATGAGTTTTAATTTAGTATATAATAGAAGCACCTGCGGCACTTTGTGCCGAAAATAAAACATCGGTTGATATCCCGTAGAATTATTGTTTTATTAAAATTTAAAAAATTATGTTTAAGAATACAGTCAATAAAAAAGCGCTTTCTGTTTGAGTGCTATATAGTTTGAGTTCGTGCATATAGAGCACATGCATTGAAAGCATAGCATAAGCATACAGTATGGCTATATAGCATTTGAAAGTGTGACAGAGAGACAGAGATGACAATGCATTTTTAGTAATATAGAAAATGACAGTAAATAATGCAGACATTAATATGCAAATTATCTTAATAAATACAGTCAGACCACATTTTAGCAACTCATGGGTGCGCAGAAGTGTTTTGCTAATATCTGACTCTGGGTTAATTATTTTGACTAAAAAATTGGTAAAAACGACTAAATGATAATTTTGTGGGCATTTAAAAAAATTTGATGAATCCCTGATATAAATTATTTTAGAAATGATAGAATTGCTAAAATCGAAACACTGCCAATGCTAAGCGCGCTTTTAAAATTGGTTGATATAATCGGGTCAATAAAATCGGGTATAACTGTAACTAATTTGCAAAAGATTACTATTGAAAAGGACAACAATTATAAAAAAAAGTCCCTTCTGTTGAGTCAGTTGTTTCGCTTTCTGTAATTGTTTTGAATTCAAATTTAGAATGACTTATATCTACACTTGATTGACACTAAGCTGACAAAACAGTATTATATGTCACTATAGTTAATACAGTCATCGAAAATACTTTAAAAATAAAGTGGAAAGCAATCCGATTGCCTTCACTTACTGTAAATATATAAAAATTTATTTCTTTGCATTTTTTTTTATTGTTAAATAAAATACTTTTCACTGAATATATAAAGTTTAATAAATAAGAGAGAAATAGCGAAAGTACAGTATTAAAGATTGAGACTTACAGTGATCTCCTTTTGCCAGTCGAGGCCTAAGCCCTCGTGAAGAAAGGCTGCGATATAAGTCAAATCCAGACATAGGAATGGGTTCTGATTTTTAATTTTTATGACCGATGTGCAAATATTTTCAGCGATCATATAATAGTCTCTGACTTTAATAACACCCGACTGTCCTTTAACAATACGCACGTCATTCATGCGATCAAAATAATAAGATAAACCATAAATTTCACGTGATTTAAGTTCTTCGGGTTTATGAATACGATTTGACACAAACTTTTTAGCGATTGCATAACAACTTTCAAATGAGTTGAAAGGTTGTTGACTATTAATAAAATAAGTAACGCCTCCAAACTTCCACTTTTCAGTCTTATTGCCCACCATTCCAAAGCATGGATTCATTACTTGATAAACTTTTTGATCACTAATTACTTCAGTGTAATTATGAAGCAAAAGCGCTATTCTGGCGGACATCAGACCGTATCCCAGATATGAATGAGTATAAATATATTCAGGTTCTCCTTCAATATCACGCTTCACTATAAAGCCATTGGGAGAACGAACCTATCAATTGATATAAATTGTTAGTAAATGCAAATTTACAACAACTCTATTAACAAGTAATATAAACCCTGTTATGAGACTCACTAAAGTTTCAGTATTATTAGTGGCGAATGTGATTTGAGTGGAACCTCCGCCAAGATCTAGAGTTGCGATAGAGTTTGGAATATCATGAAGTTTTCCCAATAAAAAGTTAACCGTATACCAGGCGAACAGGCCTTCATCATGATCGTCAAGAATGGATACCGCGTTTTCATCCACTAAAATGATTGTTAAAAAATTAATATATTTTAAAATAAAATCTAAAATTTTAAAATTTAATCAAAAACATACCCCTATAGGGAGATGAGTTCAGTTTTTCGTGCACTGACTTTAATATATTATCTGCAGATTCTTTGGGAATAAGACGCAAACCTGCCGTTGCTTTGAGTATTACAGAGGTCTCGAGCGCTTTGAAATCAGGCACAACTGTTAATGCCTTTTGCAGTAACGGTTGAAGACTGTTCGCTGCGTCAGAAGAATTGTCGGCATAAGAAGACAGACCTGGGCTTATGTGATGGAAAATTTCATTTTCAAGAAATATTCGACGCGTTTTCTTCTCTGTTTGTGATGTGAATGAAAAAATATGAATTCTTGTTCCAGTACTTCCGCCATCGAAAACGATAGCATACGAATTGTCTTTAATGCCTTTAATGGCATCTGAAGGGTGTGGTATTATTTGAGTGCCGTAATAGACAAACGAACTGAATGGGCCCACAATTGTTACCAACGATGAGATTAAAATTATAATAAATATAGTTATATATGATGATGAAGTCAAATGAGAGTGAGATTTGAATTCTTTTGATGGCATTCTTGTGAGAATGAAATCCGACAATACGTTAATGAATTCGCCACAACTTTGTCCTGTGGTTAATGAAATTATTATGATTTATGACTTAATAATAAAGTCTAATACAGATAAGAATTGTCGACTTAATAAACGGCTCAAAATGAATGCCATTTAATCGATATTAACTATAACTCAAATCTATTGATTAGTCTAAAAATCAATAGATTTATAGTTATAGTCATTATTTATTAAAATTCTGATAAATATGGAGAGCTTTTAACCCCCAGTAACGCACGCGATACTTGACTCTCATTAAAACAGAAAATTAATCATAAAAGAGAATTGACGTATAAAAAAGGTTAACAATTGAAATGATTTTATTTTATATTTATCAGCAGAAAAATAAGTGATAAAAAGTTAAATAAACTGCAAAAAAGATAATTTTAATAATTTATCAAAATTAATACTAAAGAAGCATACATTGCATAAAAAGGTAAAAACCATTGCATCGCTTCAACAGGTAATGAAGACGAACTGTTCTGAGGACAAACTGTTCTGAGGACAAACTGTTCTGAAGACAAACTGTTCTGAGGACTAACTGTTCTGAAGATAGAAAAGATTGCGAATATTTAAGTATCTTATGAAGTATCGAAAGAAATCTTTATTTATTTACACAGGGATTGGGATCACTGTATAAGTGATGAACAATATATAGTCGAGACTCAAATCTATTGACTCAATAGAAAAGGAATTTTTTAGATCACATCAAACTATTTTTAGAAGCTTTATATGCAACAGATATGCAATGCATAAGAAATTTATTTGCGTAAAGCGTGAAGAAGAGGCCAACACCTTAATAAATGTCATTTCTATTCATATTGCTCTGATTCAAAGTTATTTTTAATTAATTGACAAATAAATCATTTCACAGAAAAAGGCAATCGAAAGAGAAAGTAAGTAATAGTAAGAAAGGATCTAATAATGAAAGTAAAAGTAGAGTTACTTTCAATCTTCAGATAACTCTATACTTTGAGTGCTTTACAGAAGATACGTATAATAGACTAGAGCTGGTATTGAGACTCGAAACCCCCCCCCCCTCAAAATTTCGAGATCATTCTCGAAAAGTACACCACTAATAGAGATATAAGTTGAGATTCTGTAATACATTAATACAAATAGGGGTTCAATTTAATGCTTTAAAATATCAAACTTTCAACAATACCATACAGTAATGAATAATACAAAAATGTAATACAAGTATCAAATCATATATTGATCATTAACCTCATAAAGTACTGCAATTCATAAAATTACTGCAACTTAAAAGTCTCTTAATTTAATCGATGAACTTATTTATCACAAATGGTTTTAAATTTGAGCGAACACTAAATCCCTAAAAACTTTATTTAATAAATAATTGATATATTGGATCTATTTTAACAAACCGTTGGATTTTGAATTTACAAAATTTACTGAAAAGCCTATTAATTGAATAGTTGACAATATATTAGCTTAAACTGATTTAATATACTGTAAAAAAATATAAATTCAATGAAAAGCGACGACTACTAAACGAAACATTTAATAAAAAATTTAAACGTAACTTAAAACTCGATAAATAACTTAAATAACTAAAATATTTTTAGAAACAGTTACTAACGTATAACGCGTTAGAAATGTGATGATGTAATTGAAATGAAAGTGGAGCACATGTTAAAAACAGTTGAGTCAAATGTTTTATAAGAGCAATAATTCGACGACTAATTAGTTACGAGTTATTTAAGATTTTGCAAAATTCAAATCAATAAACCGTTATATAGAACAGCATTACTTTTGTTTTAACGAACCTTACACTTAGTTTAAGTCACGTGCAGTGCCACACACTTTCCACACCTCTTATAATTTAAAACTTTGGTCTTATTTATCATATAAACTGTCGATAAATTCATGTCATATCGAAAACAAATAACGATTATTATCATAGCATTGATCTGTCGAATAAATGCTGAGTTTCTAATCGACAACAAAATACTGGATTTAACCGGTTCTCGACTCAACTTTACAACAATAGATGTTCAGGACTGAGACCTGGACCAGGACTTGAGCTCAAGCTAAAACATTTTTGAGTTAAAGTAATGGAAATGAGCTTAAAATAAAGCCATGACAACAGTGACCGCAAAATAAAATTACATTTAATATTAATTTCTTCAGTAATTTCTTCTTAAAAGATAAAAAGGTGACTGTGATGTCGAGTACTTTAATTGCTGTTACTTAGCGTTGGAGTCATTAAAAAATGCATAAAACATATCAGTAAGGCTTGGTTTGAGTCCTGACTATAAACTTTATCAGATTTATATAATTTGAATGGCTTGGAAGCCTTCGACTTTCAACTCAGGCAAACAAATGTTTAAGATATGAGACATATTTTCATATGTAAATAGAAATTGACAAAAAACAAATTTTCTTTGAGCCCTATTTAGTTATCTGTTTGTTTAATTATTGGCACCAAAAAACTTATTTTTAGATCTAAGCAAACATTTTATGAAGTGACAGAAATCTTTAATCATAAAGTTTGAGCTTAAATATGATGAAATTTATGGAAATAACAACTATAACAACAGTTATCAACCATTACAAAAGACCATTCTATGTTATATTGCATTATAATTGACATTTGAGGCATACAAGTGATCACTTATTTGATAATAAATAGTTAAACAAATGATAAAACAATTTTCAAGTGCAATCTTATTTGCATTATTGCTGTTCATGTTTTAAAACGACTATATTTACAAACATATACGTACACGTGTGTAATCATATGCACAGTTGTACTCATTTTTGAGACAAACACTTGCGATCTATCATTAGTTAAATAAAAAATTGATTTTTTATGACTGCCTTATATGTGAGATGAGATCACATTTGATTTAAAAGATTCTTCACTTTATGTTATTGGCCATCAATTGGTTAATTTAACAATATTTTGAGCGCTTATATTAATTAATAGAAGGGTTGTCTCGAATCCAAAAGCGATAGGCTTGAGTCCAATACAAGCAATCATTTGATGATTAACTTTATTTCTAATATATCGATAACATTCAGATCCTATTCATGAGTGCTTTGCATAGTTTGCAAACAAACTCACTATAATTCATAACTCAATCAAATAAATGATAAATAAGACCAAAAATTTATTCCTATTTTGAAATACTTATTCAAAATTACTATTATTTGTATAAACAATATATTGATTTGCAGTTCATTTATATCAGACTTTATGGCAAATGACACACAATTTTGTTCATAGAATTAAAACACATTGAACTCTATTTATAGCTAATTGTCGTCTAAACTCAATATAACTTCAGCTTTGGTTAAATCATATGGTTGTGGATGAGGTCAAGGGTCGGGTCGGGTTTGAGCTGACTATTACATAATTGTATTTCTATTACCGTTTTGAGTTTTAAATAACAAAATCTCTGGAAAACTACTTCACGACAAAAATGAGTTTAATATTTGAATTCTATGAACAAAACTACGTCTGTATTAGAAATAGCATTAAAATAGTCATAAAGTTTATCATATCTTAAGATTTTGACATTTAATGCATCGCTTTTTAAACCAATTTAAAAATCACAAGTATTTTATATATTTGTCAATCTATTAAATTATTTAATTATTTATTAAAACAATTGAGACATACCTTAAATATACGCTAAATATATAATAATATATCGGATCCATTGAATCGAAAATATATTAATTAAATTAATTTATCAATAATTTCGAGAAATTTCCAGAAATGATCTCTTTTTTTATAATACGTTTCATTACTTACGTAATGCTATAAATTATCTATAAATGACGTCTTATATGATATTAATTATAAAAATACCTTTAAAAGTAAAAGTAGTGCTTTTGCTGCCATCTGTTTATGTTAAATGAGGTCATTGTCTAAAGTTTTTTAGTAAAAAAGTTATGCAAAATATTTAATAAACGATAACTTATATATCTCTTAATGTATTAAATATGAGTTAAACTATTGGTATTTCTAAAAAGGTTGTGGATTAGGATTAGCCCATATCCTCACTTAATTTGGATTTTAAGCATATTTCCTGATTCTGTTTCCAAACAAACTCTTAAGTCCAAAATGATTTTCCTTCAATCGGTTATATTTTTGTGAATTCTAAAAATAAATGATTCAATTTTTTTATTGAAAAATTCGCTTATTTTTCGCGATTCCATCAAAAATCAATTCTAAAAGTTCAGCTCATTTAAGGAAATGTTAATATTTGAGACTTAAGAGTATGTATGTCTGCACACAGAATCAGAAAATATGCATAAAATTGAAATTAAATGAGGATAAGTGCCTATCGATGACCTTTTTAGACATAGCTGTGTTATATTATATAACACTACGTATATAATTACAGTAGACTCTCGTTATAGTGAAGTCGGATATAGTGAACAGCTTTATACACAAAATTTGGTTCACTATACCCTCTAATGTTATAGCGTTATAGTATATGTCACTTCGGAAATAGTGAACTCTCGATATAGTGAACGGATTTCTCTTGCATTTGGTCGTTCACTATAACGAGAGTCTACTGTATATATAACTATATATAACTACGTATATAACGTATATAACTTATATACTTGGTATAACTGTATTTCTAATAATTAATTAATTAATGAGAACTTGAGACATGACCACAACTTCTACAGTACAGAAAACAGATTTTATGATTCGGATTATTTTTCTGGTCCACTCATAACCAGTTTGAGCTGAGCTTACATTTGAAAAAGAGTTAAATTTAGATCTAATACTAATACACATGAGAATACCTTATAATAAACTAAAATATTCAAAATTTTACAGCCTTTCAACTGACCCTTTGTTTAGTTTAAGCACTTTTGGTGAGGTATTCACTCTTGAAAGTCATAACCAATAAGTTACACATTATTGAAATCAAGAAATCTGTAATAAATCAAATATTCACTGAACATGTCGTGGCTCTTGAATAACCCGATCGGTGACCGTTGGGACGAAACAGTGAAACATTACGCAGAGATGTTTGAGAGCCAACGCTTGAAAGGCTCGCTAACAATGAGAGACCAGTTTGAAATCGCATCAGTTTTAGTGCGATCTAAATGTAGTGCTTACATACGGCGCGGCATTAATATATTGGAGCACTTGTGCACCTCAGTCGAGCTGATTGGGATCCACACCAGTTATCTCATATATTTGGCTATCGGTTATATCAGAATCAAAGACTATCATTTGGCACAAAACTGTGTTAATCATCTGCTGACTATTGATCCGGGAAATAGACAGGGAATCGAATTGAATGATTGTATTGAACTACACAAACAGCAAGACTTGCAAATCAATGACACTATACAAGAAGAAACTGAACTAAGCTTTCAATTGAGATTTACTAATAGTTGCTAACATTGTATTAATTTATCTTTACGATAGACGAGTAATTACTTTTCAATACAAGCTATTGTAATAAATGCATGACTTTTAAAGTTTATTTTTCTTTAGGTTTTAGTTGGTATCAAAAACTATTTTACTTTTGCATTTTTTAATTGTACGCTTAATTAACTTAACTCAAATGAATTTAATTAATAAAAATAATTTAAAGTGTTAAATATTAAATTAAAATTTGATCTTAACTTTAATTTAAAATACTCACTGTAATTGAGAGATTCTTTTAATCATGATTTTAGAGCTTAACATTTAGAAATAAACATTTCCTTTTTTAACATAAAGCAAATTCTTAGAAAATTAGATTTTGACATTTTAAATACATATTTAGCTTTAATAGTTTTTTATTAGAGATTTCACTTTAAACTGGATAAAGAGTTTATTAGGCAATCAGTTAAAGAGTAATTAGCAAAAATTGAGGCCAAGTTTCAAAAGTAATAATTCTTTGACATTCCGCATAACAGCTATAGACTATCAATTTAAAGGATGTATTGCGAATGGGCGTTTATCTCCGGTGGATATCCCTTTATCTTTTATTGAAAAAAAACTGAAAAACTTACTATAAATAACTTTAATTCAAAATTGACTTCCAATATGTAAAAATTTTAATACACGTAGTGATGTTTAAGAAAATCAAATAACTTACAAAAATGAAAACTCTAACTAATTTGTTTTTTCTGGGCTTAACTTTTTCATTTGTAAATTCTAATCAAACTTCAAATGAAAGCGATCAAAATCAATTTGATCTTCAAGATAATGGTGAATTGAACGCCACAAAGTTGAGCGACAGAGTGGATCTGTACGATCGAGTCCTACATACATTCTATAAGCCTTATCAAGTCTCAGAAGAAGCGACCAAATCTACTACAGATTCTGCGGAAGCAGTGACTAATTCTTTAGAGGATTCTACAAAAGATGTTACTAATTCTTTAAATGATTCAGTAGAAGAATCAACTAATAATATAAAAGAATCGACAGATGAAATCAATGTAAATTCTACAGAAAGTATCACTGAATCTGAAGTGACGAGTGAAAGGAATAGATCATTGACTAAGAGAGCTGAACCATCAAACAACGCAAGAATACCTATTAAATTAAGAAAGAGAAGACAGGATGCGAGAAAACCTCTTCAATTAAGAAAGAAAAGACAAGGGAGAAAACCTTTTGCATTAAGAGAGAAAAGACAAGGAAGAAAACCTTTTGCATTAAGAGAGAAAAGACAAGGGAGAAAACCTTTTGCGTTAAGAGAGAAAAGACAGATGGGGAGAAAACCATTCCTAATAAAACCGTCTGTATCAGAAATTCGATGCCCAGATATAGAGGAGAAGACAAGTCCCAAAAAAGTAGTCAACAAACAAGTTAACAAAAAAATCAACAAAAAAGTTAACAAAAATGTCAGAGATCAAGTCAAGGAAGAAGTCAATAAACCAGGTAATGGCAGAACCATTACAATTGACGATGACAAAGAAGATAAAGACACTCAAGAAAAAACGGAAGAAGACATCTTTGGCCGTATGGATAAGGCTCGTAGACCCATAATGTTGTAGTTTCAATAGAAATTATAATTTATTTACTAAAATTTCAGGTCATATCATAAAAGTATTTAAATGAATGTTCAAATTTATTTTATATTTATATTAAAATTAATTTCGATTTCTCGCTGTATTTATAATTGATTAAGCTTTAAGTTTCATTTTATTAAGTTATTAAAAATATTTAGTGTGATACAAAAGTGACTCATTTGAGCAAAAAATAGAATAAAATAGAATAAAATAGTTTTAGTTTATACATAGTATTTAATTAATTTATCTTTAACTTCCTCTTGATGTAAATTCAAGTTCAGTTTAATTTGTTGAGTCACTAAATATCCTGATTATATGATATTTTGAATTTGACTCAAAGTATAGTTTAATTGTATTTATAGTGTAATTACTTCATGGTCTACATTGGATACTTGATTCTTATTCTGACATTTATTCTTCTGGTATTATAATTAATTTTTTAGTCTAAATTTGAGAACAAAATAGAAATCAAAATTTTTTATGTATGTTATGTTATTTAATGAACAGAATGCAATGCAGGATAAATTATCAACTTTATGAACAGTTTCCATAGAAATTTCATTTTCATCTACACTTATATAGGCAGTTAAACTGACAAATACAATAAATGCTTGAAATATATATAAACTTTCATATATAAAACATTTAGGTTTAAATCAAAAGCTCAATTTACTCGTATATTAAGTGTATTTGAATTGAGTACAAACGGCAGTATTTGTGAGCTTTTTGAAGCCAGTAAACTGAGGAGCAATAGCTTTAAAATTTGACTTCTCTCTCATATACACTTTACAGGTATTAATAATTGAAATGCTATTTTGATAATAAAGAAACTCGAGACACGATAACAGCAAGGGATTAATAAAACATGTTATCCAATAAAGCAGTTAATCTTATGATTTTATGTTATCTTTGAATTTGAATTGAAAATTAACTTTAAGAAAAGTATTAAATTGAGTTATGCTGTATTGTATTGCATTTGTAAACAACTATAATTGTATTAAACATATTAAATAAATGGAGAATATATTCATGAATTTTTGATAAGAGAAAGTGTGATAATTGACTTTATATGATCTATTGTGTACTGTCAGTGTAATCTTTGAAACACAGCTATCATATTGAAGAGCTTGTATTCTAGGAAGTAATTTGTTACCGTATATTAATATACAGTACATCTGCAGTACATTATCTTTCACTCAACTAAAATATTTGATTTCAAATTCTAGTGTAAATCGCACTTTATTTTTAAAGTGCATTAAATTTGTGTTCTGGAAGTTATGTCTCAGTTTTATTTTAAAAGAAGGAAATCCCGATCAATTTCATTGGGAAATGGCATCAATGCGTTTCCATTGCCAGTCAAATGCGTTATAGTTGGCGACTATTCCGTTGGTAAAACTTCATTACTTATATCTTATACAACTCAAACTTTTTGTAGTGAATACATTCCTACGATGTAAGTCTTTAAACTTGTTTACAATTAATTGTTAGAAAACAGTTTATGATATCATTAGAATCTCATATCTGGTTAAGCAGTCAAACCACTTACAGTTATAACCATTGCCAAAAATATTTGGTTGAGTGCCAGACATAGGAAAAATATTAGATTTGACAATTTTTAAAAATTGACACAGACCTACACTTAAATGTGTAGAAATGCTCGGGTGACCCCATGGTGTGACCTCATGGACACATCTATGAACGCTATGGATTAGTGGTTATTATAACTAATACTATAACTAATATAATGAGAAATATTTTCAATATAACAAAATATAAGAAATAGTTGATTACTTTAATTTGTAATATTCATTTTTATGCCCTTTTATTTGTTATTATAGCATATTTTTAATACATTGACTATTATAAAAATTGAGACTAATTTGAAGTTTTCATCAAAACATTCTGAATCTTTTTACTCAATAAAGGAAAGTGTTTTTAACTATTAGTTTACATTTATTCCTATTTATAAGTGTCGTAAACAAAAAGTTATTAAATTGCTGTTACTGTATAAGTGATTGATAGCTGTATAGAATGATAAACTGTTCATAAGTGTTATTATTTGGAAATATGATTCATTTTTTGATAATTTTAATGATTTATAGATAAAGTATTGCAAAAGAGCAGATAAAAATAGAAATTTAAGTCAACCGAAGCTCATTCAAGATTTAAAAGAGCGATAATTTAACCAAAAAACTAATTGATTATATGATACACTAATACTGAAGACTAGTTTTCTACCAAACAGTAATACTTTTAAAAAATACACTAAAAATTCATTTTAATACATTGTTTTAATGATTTGAATGAATAATAATTTTTTTTATTATTGTAAAATATAATGACTGAATAACTTTAGTTAACTATGATTTGATTCCTCTGTAGATTTGATACTTATCACAAAGAAATAATTTGCGAAGGTGTGGCCATAGATCTAGAACTATGTGATACAGGTGGACAAGAAGATTTGAAAAAGATTCGTTCAATGACTTATTTAGAAACTGATATCTTCATAGTGTGCTTTTCAATAGTATCACCAAAAAGTTTTGATAACGTCACCACTAAATGGATACCTGAAATAAAACAGTGTTTGCCAAACAAACCTATACTAATAGTTGGTAAGAATTAAGTTTTGCCAACACTTATTTGAATTTTAATTCATTTATTCAACATTTGAGGCACCAAATCTGATCTAAGAGATAATCGAGAAGTAATACAAGAATTGTCCAAAACTAATGAGTCTCCTATAGAAAGACAAACAGGACAGAGATTTGCCGCAAAACTTGGAGCCATCAAATATTTAGAGTGTTCGGCAGCAACACGACTAGGAGTTAATCAAATATTTGACGAATCTGTCAGAAAAGCCATTGAATTTCATATGAATCCTGTGGAACATAAAACTTGTGCCATTTCATGAATTGTGCCACTTTTTGATTTACTGTATATTATTATTTTAGTAAAATTGCATACAGTTTCAGTTAGTCGTCATTATTAAGTGTGTATAACATCCATTTAAAGGGCTCTTATATCAAACAATATAATTCTAATCTGATTCTAAAGTTCATCAAAAACTCTCAATTTTCTCAATCTTTTCGATTAAATTTTTCTTAAATTTTAGAAATCAGTTCAAAAGTTTGATTTCTTTCAAATCATTATAATAAAAAGTGTTGGTCTAAACATCTGCTAAACATTAGCTATTTATTATGTGAATCATTCATACTGTATAGTTATGTCAATTGTAACATGTGAGAATTTAAAATACCGGTATACAAAACTTTTACACAATACAAATCTCATGCGCTTTTAGAACCACTAATTACTGTGTATATTGTTTTGATTTCTATCAAATTTAATTAAACTAATCAACAGATAGTTTTTTCAATAATTTAAATTAAATATTTCAAACTTCAATACAGAATCATTTTTCTGTACAGTCGATTAAAGTTGAGTCTTGCAGGTAAGCAGATCTTCTCAGATACAATTGTCTTCAATAGTATGTATAATAATATAATTATTAATTTATTTCGTTATAAAAACTATTCAAAAAAATTTAAAATGATTACAATGTTTTTTAATCACGGATTAATGTGAATAAGATATATCAGTTACGAAGCACTTGGACTCTTATAATGATTAGAGAAAAACTTAATTGAATTGTTATCAAATCAAAATTTGAGGAATTTAAAAGAAAAATTTAATAGAGAAATAAGAGTTAGTTTACACTAATTATAAAAATATAATACAATTTCATTAAAGTTTACTTATTTATTCAAAAATTTAAATTACTTATAAAAGGATAAAATATGAAGTATTAAAATGTTAACTCAAGAGTCGATAACAGTCGACAGTCTTTTTATTATAATGTAAATAATATTAAATAAAAAACTTTACAATACGAAAAAATTTATCAACTATAAAGTTTCAGTTATCACTTGATAGACTCAAATAAAACTAACCTTTTTAAGTATATATTTTACATTACATAACAATTGGTTAAACTAATGATTAACTAACAAACATTTAATTTGTACAAAAATAACTTAAGTATTAAACTGATTATTATTAAAGATGATTTGTTTCAGCATTCAACTCAATATTAACACTATTCTCTTCGGTATCAGATTTTTTGGGTGAGTTCAATATCTCAATAACCCAATAATAGACCCAAACTCCCAGAACTGCTCCAATAATAGGGCCAACAATACCTCCTGACCACCAATAGTTGCCATTTAATGGTCTTTAATAAAAATTATATTAATATTTGATAGCAAATTAAAATATGCATTAAAAAAATGTTTACTTGAAGACATATATACCCCAACCCGCTATCGACGTGAAAAGTCGTGGTCCGAAATCTCGTGCAGGGTTGAGAGCAGCGGCACAATTAAAACCGAAAGCGAGGCCATGCGTTGCGATTACAAATGCTAATAGAAATGGCTGTAAACTCATTGGAAAATTAAAATTATTCTTATCGACGATAACCATCACAGAGATAAGAAGTGAAGCGGTGGCCACTATCTGTTGTATATTAAATAATGATTAATTGGATGGTTTTATATTTGAAACTTAATCGAGCACCTGATCAACTAAAACGCCTACAACTGATACATGAGGGCTAGGATATGTGGCGAAAATACCACCAGTGCTGAGAGCGTGTCCATAAGCTCTTAAATCGGTTCTATTAACCAAAGGCTCTAAATTGTGTTGAGCAGTAATAGCTTCTTGATAAACTAAATAAGAAGTGGCAGTTCCTAAGAATGATCCTATAATTTGTGCCAATATATACGGTCCCACTTTAGACCATGGAAAACGAGATATAGACGCGAATGCTATCGAAACAGCGGGGTTTATATGACCACCTTTTAACATATTAAATTCAGTCTTAATATACTTTGTATTCAATATTTTACTTTACCTGATATTGCCATTGATGAGGAAATGCCGACAAAAGCTCCGAAACCCCAACAATACGAGAGGCCGGAAGTGTCTATGCTTTTCTCCTTATTATTAAGATTCAATACAAATGATGCCGTAGAAGCGCAACCTATCAACTAAAAGTAGTTTATTTTCATCATTATCAATAAATCCAGAATTGCTTTATATGTTTCGTTAAAGTTATTGAGTCACTAAAAGTAGAGCTGGTATTATAGAGATTTAAAATCTCGTGTCTCGATCTTTAAATATTTTGGATAAAATAGCGCCTATTTCTTACCTAACCTAACCTAACCTAAACCTAACCCAACCTAAACCCAAATTCAATGAAGTGACCAAATTTTCAAATAACTAATTGCACTTTAAAATATTTTAATTAAATAAAAATTAATAGAATTTATAACTAAATAATTAGAAGTCTTTAATATAAAAACTAAATCAAAATAGGGTATAGTGTTTAGGAATCTATAAATTTGTGCATAGCTGTGCACTGCAGTACAGCATAAGTGTATGTATAAGATATTTGAATCAATTTTATTTTAATGATAAATAGTTTAAATAATTAAATCGTTTTGATTCAATCAAGAATTCAAGTCTCATTCGATTCTGGCCTAGAAAAGCATTGGTCCAGATTTGAGTCTCTCATATTAATAGCTCTAATTAAAAGTATTATAAAAGTATAAGGAAATCTATTTATAACTTATTTTAAGTAACAAATGTTAAGAATCAAATTCGGAGATTAAAGAGCTTGAGAATGAACATCAAAACTTCATATAAAGTGAAGGTCAAGATTAAACTCTAGGAAACTAACAATCATTTATGAATTTTTGCATTAATTACGTGTTATTGAATTGTCAAATCAGTTTTTACTAATTGGCTCGTTTAGTATCAGCGATCGAAAGACTTATTTAAAACTTTTTGCTAATAATTGCAACTTTTTCACTATAAGACCATAAAGTTATAAAATAATTTTGAAATCATTAAGAGATGATAAACTGCATTTACAAATGTCATAATAAATCATTAATCATCATAAAGAGTGACCAAATAAATAAAGATCTTATTATTTCTTGACTCGTCTATGAATAATAATCCAGTTTGAAATTGATTAGTATTCTTGTCTTATGCTATTGAAAGTGACTCAACATTTAATATGAAATCTTCCTGTTGGGAGTGACAAAAGTGAGTTATTTTCTTTGTAGTTTCCCAATGTAGAGTGACATTAAGTTTTGCCAACGAGGAACGAGTTTTGAATATGTAATCAGATCCAAGTAGTTTTCAAGATTTAACATTAATTATGAAAACTATACGCTTGCACTTTTTAGATTTTCAATAATTTTAACTAAATATAACCTCAATATAACTGACTCTGCATTTTGTCGTTTTTAATGTCCAAAAATAAATTAAACCTGTACTCTGCCATAGATCATGAAATATATTTAGGTTATTTATATATGAATTTGTTTTGATTTTTACAAAAAGACGATCACATTGTTTAGAAAAACAAAATACTTCATAAATCATGAAATTTAAAAATGTTGTAAAGCTTTAAATTATATGTTATTTTTAAATTTCATCAAAAAAACATTAAGACATATGAAGATAAATTTCAGATCTTTTCAATTTAAAGGTGAAATTAATTCTTTAAGATAAAAAAATGAATATATCATAATAATCCTTACATTTAGATCTAAACTCAGGTGATCTTCAGGGCTATTCTCAATCAATTAATTAATTAAACTGAAAATGTTTGATATTTTACATCAATAGAGAAAGAGCGAAACCTTATCGATCATTTCATCATTTTATGCAATATATTAAGCTTAAACTTAGTTTTGAAAACTTGACAGATAAATTAATTTAGCTTATTCAATAAAAAAATAAAAATATATTTAATATATAATATCATATAGTACTTGTACATATAATTTCATATATGAAAATCTTGAAAAAGTCAAAATTATAACTACAAGTAAGTAATAAAACACTCGACTCTTACCATTAGCATATAGGTCCCCAAAAACTCGGCCAATAATTCTTTGGCTAATATTCTTAATCTGCTCGGTTTAGTTTCAATCACTGAAACTTTATTCTTCATTTTCATACTTTCTGAAAATATATTTAATAATTAAATAAAAATATACTTAAAAACTACTACTTTTCTAAGCATTGAATTCGTGATTTATATTCTAATATTAAACATGCTGTGGTTTTATTACATTTATATTGAAATAATATGAGTACAGTATGACATTAAGCGCTTTAACAAACTATGACATAACACACCTGCGTTGTCGAACACTTGATCAAAATCTGAATGAGAAAATGCTAAAATTATTGCCTCTTTAATTAAAAGTGACTTTATGTGCAAAAACTCGATTTCAATGATGCTCTAATAAATGGCGATTAAAATATAGCAAATCACATAAAAATAGTTTAACTTAAAGTCACTAAAATATTATTTTATTGGCGATACAGTCTATAACAGGTATATTTCACATATACTACACATATACTAGTTTTGTAGATCTGTTATTTCAAGTTTTAACGCAACTGTTTGCACAAAATAAGTTTAGTCAGGTTTATAATCCTTTATCTATCAATTGTTTCCTTAAATATTAAAGTTTTTAACAAAGCGTTCAACAAAAGCGTGATTACACGTGTATTACATGTTATGTATAACTAATATTTTATTATTTATCAAAATTTAATTATACAGTATTATAGTTCTATATAAACTCTTATGATTTTTGATAATTATCTTTGTATGGATTCAGTTAATGAGCAAACAATAGATAGGAAAAAGAAATAGTTATAAAAAATAAGTTATACAAAGTTAGCAGAATTATTGAGAATATTCTTGAATTACCTTTACTTATATGAGTTATAACTTATAATACTGTAATAATTCAAACCAATGTAACTGAAGCTGAGGATTAAGGTTAGGGTTAAATGAACTTAATAGCTAATACCTTTGAAGTTAGTTAATCTATATTCAGATGAGTTAAAGATAAGTAAGTTTTAATCAAATCACTTAAGGCATAAGTGTTATAAAAAAAATTAAAAATAAAAATAAGTTATTAGTAAATTCACTTTCAACAGAGTAAACTTACCATAGTAAACTTACAATAGTAAACTTACCATAGTAAACTTTCCATAGTATTTAGCATTTAAACATATTATGCACAACAGAATTTTTTAATGTCAAGAATTTTTTGATTAGGAAATAAAACAATAGTTTAACACTACTTTAAAAAATAGTACTGTCAACATCTGTACTGTACGTAGCATTTAATCAGTTAAATATTTATATTGAAATATCCTGTTTTATTTGTTATACAATTACAGATATTTAGTTCGCACTCACCTAACACAGTCCAAATTGAATAAGTTTTTCCATTAATGTTCTCCTCATTCACTATAATATAAAAATGAAAATTTTAATTTTATTTTCTTTATTAAATGACTATTTTATATCAATTTTATATCATATTTAAGTTCTTACTGATTAAGATTTTTTGAGAGTTTCTAAATTTAAGTTTTGCAAATTTTTTGGTTAAACATTCATAGGTGACGAACCATTTACAGGCGAAGACAATCTAATTGATTTATTTTATGTCTCTCAGCTTCAAACGATTCTTAGTATAAAAATGCAGAACTTGAGAGCAATTTTCTATGAATAACGCTTTGAATTACAAGTAGTTATGGTATAAGGAGTTTTAAACACAAGAAGATTCTCAATCTCAAGGATAACATAATAGACTTGAAAATATAAAAAGTTGCATTAGCACATATTTGTTGGATTTGAATTTTAAACTTTTTTATTAATTAACTTTCTCTATTAAATAATCCTTGATTTATAAAAGTGCCAATTATTACGTTAACTCAATTATTTCAAGTTTGTATTATTAACCCCAGGATTGTTCTTAAATTTTTTAATCATCTTTGACTGTCCTCGTGAATCTAACTTTTATATTGTATTAATACCTGTATTAATTGTGTTTTAAAATTAGATTTCTAAGAATTGAGTTTTTGTTGTTTCTTTAGTCTTGGGGTAATTTTATGACACCAGTAATTTACTTCTATTTACTAATAATTGCATTTCTTATTTCTTTGTATGAATTTATTTTAATAGTTGTAATAATTATTTGGGAATTTTACATTTAACTAAAAAGTGCCCATAAATTGAAGTTTAAAAATAAATTAAATTTTCACATTTTATTATTAATGTATTAAACATTATCTGAAATTGAAAATATTGAAATAGTGTGCTTTTCTAATATTAACTAAGATATCATAAACTAATCTGAGAATAACTTATTAGGATTAATAGTAAAAAAGTAATATTAATTACTTGAGTATTACTTAGCGTCAGATCGACATTTGATAAACTTATCAATAAATACCATACCGTATACTGTATTCTAAGTTAGTGCCAGTAAAAAGATTTTGCTGTTTTTACTTCCTTTGAGTTGACATTCATAACATTCTACAGATTTAATGTTATGTTGTCTTTGAAATTAATTAAAAAATAAGAAATTCATTATTCAATAAGCTGTGAATTGAAAAATCTAAGAAAAGAATAAATTCTTTATCAGATCACAGAATTATTGCACATATAAATAATTTTGTTTCATAAAGACTTGACAAAGAATTATTGTTTCAGTATAGAGAATATAAATGCGGAACCGGTATAAAAAGCCTTGACTTTCATCAAATTAAAATATCAATACAAACATAAAGTTAAAACATTTTCAAAACAAAAACTTCTAATGCATTATTATTAACCGTTAAATGATCACAATTTTAATTAAAATCTCTAATAATAGCAAAACTCAAGTTTAGTAAGTTATACACAATCTAATGGAATACCATTTAAACCACAGAATAATAGAAAAACTAAACTAAACTAATGAAAAGTTCGCTGGAATTCATTAAATTAAGTCATTCATAAGCTACAGTAGATTTGATTTGATTGAAGTGAGTTTTCAATGAGTTTAGTTCTCACTATTTTGAGGTTTGATTTAAACAATAGATTTAATTCAATAATAACAATAAGTCATATAAATACATACCATTGCTGTAAATATAGAGCAAAAATACCTTTACATTGAAACGAATTGATTAGACTCATTAAATCACTAAAAAGTTTTTAATCAAAATTAGAAATCGTATGTAACTTATTAATCATCAAAAGTATTATCGATTACTCTTATTAGCGTTTATTTATCAAAATAATAGCATTTCTTTAATTTATTTTCAAATCAATGAATTATACTTACAATCAGTTACAATAACTTTACATTAATACTATTGAAGTATTTAAGTTTCATTTTTATTCATCGTAAATAAGCTGACAGACAAAATGTGTTTTAGACAGATTTTGGAAAACAAAATACTTCAAATATTAATAGATATTACAATTTAAAAATAGTTTTATAAGAACTTTAATAAATACTTTTTAGAAATTTTAAAATTCTCCTCATTTGATAACAGATTTTAGTGCTAACTTTTTATTGAAGCATTTCCCAGAATAAGTGTATGAGATTTTGACACATGTGTGTGTGGGCTAAAGCTACGTGCCATGAGACTGGAGTGGGACACCTTTGCTCTGATCCATTATTGGAAGGTTGGAAGGTTTTCCTCGTGATTCGTAATTTAGAGAAAAAGGTTACAAAACCTCAATTAATTTTTCAATAGAAATAATGTTTAATTTGTCTATCATGTGAGGAATCAATAAATACCTGCATTTATTGCCCATTAAAGTTACAATAGAAAACAGAAACATCCTCTGATGTACCTGTATATCAAAATAGAGACATAATAAACACTCACATGATTTTTAATAATGACACAATTTATTTAAGTAATTAAATCATAAATTAATGAAAGCGTGAACTAATTACACAATTAATCCTTTGGATGCTCTCATCACGGGATATCATCTTTTTAGCATTAAGTCAATCTGTTGTGTATCGGAAATAGTTTTATGGGGCGGATAGAGTGGCCTTAATTTGGATTTAGATATAAATATATGATGGAAACAACTTTCACTTATTATGATTTGTAGTTTTACTGAAAAACATTGAGTACTATTAATTGAAACATGAATTTACTTCTATCTCTTTGTCTGTTTTCATTGCTGAAGATTTCAGGTTAATTTCAGTTATTTTGCGTTAATTTTAATTTATTTTTGTTGAAGTTTATATTTTATTTGAAATGCGTTTCATCAATGTTTTATAATGTGATTCAATTTCCAGTATGTCTCGAATGCGGTCAATTCACAAACATGAACAATGTTTTAACGGAACGAATTGTTGGCGGCACTTTTGCAGAACTCGGAGAATTTCCGTGGCAGGTCACGGTTCAACGTCAACCTCCCAGTAGATCGCCGCGACAATGGGTTAACCCTGGCCAGTGGCCTAAACCTGGTCAATGGCCACAGCCTGGAAAGCCCGGCCAACCAGGACAGGTTGGACAGTGGCCAATACCAGCAACTCCTAATCCACCACTTCCACCACCAGGACAATGGCCAAGACCATATCCTCCACATCAGCAGCCTCATCCTCAGCCTCACCCTCAGCCTCAACCTCAGCCTCAACCTCAGCCTCAACCCCAACCTCAACCCCAACCTCAACCCCAACCTGAACCTGAACCTCAGCCTGAACCTCAGCCTGAACCTCAGCCTCAGCCTCAGCCTCAGCCTCAACCTCAGCCTCAGCCTCAACCTCAGCCTCAGCCTCAGCCTCAACCTCAGCCTCAACCACATCCACACCCACATCCTAAACCTCATCCACAACCAAAACCTCATCCTCAACCACAACCAAAACCTCATCCTCAACCACAACCCCATCCCCAACCACAACCACAACCCCAACCCCAACCACAACCACAACCACAACCACAACCCCATCCCCATCCCCAACCCCACCCTCAACCCCAACCTCAACCCCAACCTCAACCTCAGCCCCAATCTCGTTGGCAACATTTTTGTGGGGGTTCTATAATTAGTGAGCATTGGATTATGACTGCAGCTCATTGTGTTGAGAGGTCAGCGAAACTTATTTATAATAGAATGGAATGAATATAATGCAAATATTTAAAAAATGTTTAAGTAAATGCAATTTTATGTTATTTCAGTTTGAAGTACAGTTACACTCCCGGCCTTGTTCGGGTATTAGCGGGAACTATAGATTGGCACAATGCTGCTCAGGATAAAGGAGCACAAGCTCTGTCGATTCAACGTATTGTTGTTCACGACGGATGGAATAGAAACACCGGACAGAATGACATCGCACTGCTGTACACCAGTACTCCCATTCAGTTCACTCAACAACAGGGAAGAATTCTAGTCAATAAAGTCTGCCTTTCAAACAATCCAAGTGCTCAGTATTCAGGAATGGCCTTATCTTCCGGTTGGGGTTATCTTAATAAGAATCAAAGAGTCTCTCCTGATCTTCTTCGAAAAGTTGAACTCCCTGTCATAGATCACGGTACATGTCGTAATGCTTTCAGTAGAGTAATCGGTGTCACAGAGAATCAAGTTTGTGCGGGAATGGCTCCCAAAGGCAATTGTATGGTAAGCATTCACTACCTGTACTCATATTAAGTTTCACAAAATTGGGATTTTAATAATCTTTTTTGCTATTGCTTTGACATATGAGTTACTAAACCACTGCTAAACCATAATTAGATTACTGTTTTTATAGTTTATTAATAACGGAATAGCAGTTGTTTTTATGGATCATTTTCTCAAATGACATAACAGTATAAGAAATATAGATTTTTGTGAGAACTAAACACTATTTTAATGAATTAAAGGGTGATTCTGGCGGTCCTTTGGTTCAGACGACTGGCAATAAAGCCACTCAAATAGGAATCGTTTCATTTTCCATTCCGTGTGCAGTTCAAGGATATCCTGACGTATTTACTAAAGTATCAAAATATATCGATTGGATTGTTCAAAACACCGGTATTGCTACGTCTTCGGGATAAGCGATCAGATGTCTTGTATAGCAACAACAAATTCATGGTTACTGAAAATGACACTATTGTAGCATAACATGAGACTTAATAATATGTATTATATAGAAGTCATTCTAAATTAAATTAAGCAAACTTTTCATTTAAAATATACATTAAGTCAATTTATTGATTGTAAGCTAACTGTTACTCAAGTTTTTAAAACTTTAAATTTATTAAATCTGTATAAATAGTATTTTAATAAAGCTTGAGATAAAACTTTATAAAAACGCGTTTTCTTTCACGAGTACCTGTGGTGTAGTGGTTATCACATCCGCCTAACACGCGGAAGGTCCCAGGTTCGAAACCTGGCAGGTACAGAGTTTTTTTTATTAGTCAAATCTGATTTTATTTTTTTTTATACTTTTTTTTATACCTTTTATCTAATGTCGAAATGTTTTGACAATGAATTAAAACATTTTAAAGGAAAATTCACTAATTTTCAATTAAAAATTTAAAGAAAAAAAGTTGAATACAAGTTAAAAGTTAAGCAAATTTTTAATATTTAATTAATTGAAATCAAATACAAATTAAAGTAATACGAAATGTAACCCAAAATCAATCTTTTCTCAAATCAAACTTTTCTTCTTCGATACCACTCTTTGTGATGACTTTAATAATAACAGAATCGCCGCAATATATGTCTCGCTCGGCCGCAGAGATGAAGACATCTTTGATGATCTTTTTTGCGTTCTCGACAGTCAGTTCTTTGCGCTGAACTCCGCTCTGATTCTTAAGACCAATTTGATTGTCAAGCAATGGCTGAATGAGAGCAGAAGAAGAGCCGCCGGCTCTGTACATATTTCGCTCGCAATGTCCGACGGGATCATAGCTATAGACAACACCATTGCCTTTGTCGTCGAGACCGGCGATGATGTTAGAGATGTAATACGGGAAGAATCGCTTACTGTATAACATATTAGATATGAGTTGAGCGGCCGCTGGAGTGCTGATAGTCTTGTTGTGGTCCTGTTCGTACATCTGTGCAGTGGTAACCACACAATCAATGTATTACAAGTTTTACATTCAATTAATTATAACACAAATCAATACAATTATGTGAACCCTTGACTGACCGTAAGTCTGGCGCCGATCACTTTGACGAACGTCAGAATATCACACCAACAACCGGTCGATCCCATCACACACTCGTTTGTCCTTTAATTAAATGTTATTTTTAATACATAAACAATAATAGAAATGAAAGTGAATTACAATTGAAACAGTTTTGACTGATCTCTGGTATAGATTGAGAATCCGGACGAAAGTCTGGTGTCCGAAGCGATTACTGCGAAGTCGTTTCCGGCCAAAGCAACACATGTTCTGATATCAAATTTAATTCAATTATAATTAAATAAATTAAATATTTGTATTAATAATCAGATCATTTATGTCAAACACAAGTCTAATCATACCCTCCATTGTCGGCGTACGGCTGAAAGTCGTGCCCAATCGGTTCTAACTGTGGGTTTTCGTCATACATTGTATTAATCAAAATGTTTTTATTTAATTCAACTTTATTAATAAACAAATTAATCAAATTATTATTATTATTACTGATATTTTGATACACTTTTTGTAAGATAGTAAATGACTCGACGTTTTCAAAGCATAGAATCCAATAGATGTCGCTCTAACTCAACACTAAAGTAACTTTTGATAAGACTTTTGATAAAACTTTTGGTAAAACTTTTGATCCGAGAGGTATTCGAGTGATTCGTCATTCAATTTAATGTATTTGTAATATAATTGTTAAAGTTTTTTGAGTCAGGTTTTGTTAATTAGTTGTAAATTTAATTAATTATTTTTAATGTTATGATCAATTGTTAGTCCAAACGCTTCTTTGTTGAGTTGTTTTAGCTTTGAATGCAAACCAAACAGAAAATACAAATTCACAGAATTTTAGTGTTAATAACGAAACCATAAAACATATTCCAATCCAATCGAGTTCTTGTCAACCGTTTTGGATGTCGTGTAAGAACTCATTCAATTGCGAATACAATACTACGAACCCAACAATTGTTTGCAAACCAATCATAATATAATGCATGAAATGCCATAAAAATATTCTTTTATTGTCGCAAATATTCCACAGATATTAAGAAATATGTGAAAGTAGTGATAATTCTGTTTCTATTTATTTGATTTTCATTTGGGACCAATTGGTTCGCATTGCTTAATACGAGTCCTTCCTCTGTCACGTATAGATACCAACCGATTAACAATTTGAAGTCTATATTCAATGCAAACAACAGTACATTTAATTTTGCAAAACTTCCAAAAAGTCAAAAATTCACAGCAAACACAATATTCTTTATTCAAATAATTGCTTATATTATACATTTTTTAAGAGTAAAATTTGTGAAATAGTTAATTACAAATCATTAAACTGTAAGTTAAGGTTAGGTTTTATAATTCGAACCAATGCTTAATCAAAATAAAATGATAATCAGCGCGATATTCAACAATACAGACGGTATTCGCCACAAATGCAGGATTTTATTATTATAGATACAAATATATTGTTGTAAATAAACTTAAAATACAGCACAGAGTGTTTCACTACTTTTCTTGAATTACTTTACTATTACTTGAAATGATTTTCTGAAATTTTGATATTTTTATGAGAAATACCTTAAGACATATGATAGCAAAGTTTGGTTGCGTTTCGGCGAACAGCGCGTGCAATGCTTTAAATAAAGTAACGTTTTATAACGTTTATTAAATTAATGTAATATCTGGTGATCAGTAAAAGTCATACAAAGAAGAAATTTGAAAAATGAAAATCCAATTTATTATCAAATATTATAAAAATCAAAATCAATTATATGGATATAGTCGTAACGTAAAATATATGTTCAACTCATGAAAGAACAGACGTCAGTCTATTTGCAATTTTAATAAAAAGAATATAAAAATTTTTCAAAATAATTAAAAAATTTCTGATTTTTGCAATAATGTCAATAGATTTGGTGCTTTAGTAGAAGAAATTATAGAATTTAATAAAAACTTATCAAATCTATGTCATGAAAATATGAACGGAAGCTACTTTTTTCCTATGTGGCTATTTTTGTACCATTAGGTAAAATTCAATTTATATGAATTGAGACGCATTAAGGAAAAACTGAGTTTAAATCCTATAACAAAAAACTTAAACGAAACTTACATCCATTTGAAACTCCAATTTATCAAATTAATTGCTCTAATGAATGCATTTTAGTGACATTGAAAGCAAATTTAGACCTTCAATTATATAGAGCAACGCTTCCCAAACTCGGTTTTACGGATCAAAATGATCCGCGAACCCCAAAAAATTAACATTATGGTCTAT
>JAUJYT010000159.1:0-26785 GCA_033996565.1 Nanhermannia nana
GCTTAAGAGGGAACTACAGGAATAGTTTTGACAGTTTATTCTTCGGGAACCAAAATCTAACTCTAAGTGCAAAACATGTTTGCACTAAAACCAGGGCCGAACACAAGCTTTACCTTCAGTGAGAGTTTAAACAGCTGTTTAAGACTATTGTTGTAAAATACATTTCAAATATAAACAGTGTTGCGCTTATACCTGATCAATACTTTATGTTAATTAACAATTTTTAATTCATGAAAATATAATAAATTCAAAAAATTTAATTTTTAATATTATAATAATTTATATTTAATATTAATTTTTATTTAATAGTTTACTTATTTTAAAAGAATACTAAATTTTTAGTTGGATGTATTTCAGGTATTAGTACAGCACTGTTTATATTTGAAATGTATTTTACGACACTAGTCTCAAACAGCTGTTTAAACTCTCACTGAAGGTAAAGCTCGTGTTGAGCCCTGACTAAAACCTACATAAAAGGGATACCTCTTCCAAACTTGAATTAGGACTTATTAAAATGAAGTACAGTATCACCACAACAGTAACTAGGGATGGGCAGAACTCCCAAACATTTTTGACAATTAAGTGCGTCTGTAGCTATTTTTAAAAATTGCCATATTTTGGGGGTTTCCCATGTTTAGCCCCCAAACTGAAAATCTGGTTACGGCCCTGAGTATCACCAAAATTCGTTTGAACAAAAACCTAATCTCATGACAGAAACAAAAACGATTCAAACATTACTTAAAGTTTAGAAACAAAAACTTAGAGCAAAGTGCTTTCCATTTAATATACACTTTGCATACAAACTGCTATTCAATCAAAATATAGCAAAAAGTCATAACAATTGTTAAATAAATTTACAAAAGTTTTGATTTAATAGATATTGTTTACAATAAGATTAAGTAAGATATAAAGACAAACACAATGATAATTAGCAGCCGAACAGGTCTGAGACCTCTTTCCACTCAAAGTCACTTCGCTTTGAATTTTTTTTAACGACACAATACTTGTCGTTATGAAAGAACGTCAAAGAGTTGTCCAAATTGACGAGAAATGCGTTGAATTCGATCGGAATATTCCAGCCGTTGTACTGAATCCTATACTGCCCGTTAATACTCGACGAAGATAAAGATCCGGAGCCGAAAGATATGATTTGCAAGTCATTGCTTTGAGAGACAGATCGACTGAAGCCAGCGCTAAATGTCTTCGGCGGTACAAAGAAGCCGATTGTCTCGCCATTTCTTCTGATAATCAAGTGATCGATGTGTGACTCTAATTGCCTCCAATCGAAAAGTGTTGGCGTTTCCTCTTTCTCGATGTGTTCCTTATAGACTATGGCGTCGTTTCCGCGCAAATAATATACTTTTCCATTAGTTCTGAAACTTTCGTCAATTGGTGTCGAAGTGTGGGGATATATGTCTGTTATCGGATGGATTTCTGCGTTCTTTATGTCTTTGTCGCTGAATATATAGTAATTGTCTGTTTTGATTAAACATATTTTGCCGTCCGATAGACGAACTGTCTTATAATCGCCACCTCTGAAGTCGCACATCTCTTCGTCTTCTCCTTTTGTATATGAAATTGCACACAAAATGAGAAAAATCAAATATGAAACAAATGACAGTTTCATTGTTTAATTGAACTTTTTATGAAATTAAAACTTAACTTTAAATCAATAGAACTGAATAAATGTTTGCAACTTTTAAGCTCGTGATTCACTGCTAACTGTTTTATAGTTTAACTTTTTAGAGCTTATAAACGCTTATAAATAGCTGTGATCTACAGGTAGTTCATGAAAACACTTGATTTCGATAAATCAATTGTGACTTATTTTATTACTTTTATTAATGAATTCTTTAAAAAAATTCCATAAGTGTAATAGTTATACTGTATTCAAATTTATCGATTTACTGTATGCAGTGTATAATCAAATTATTTCAGAGAATTACAAGTAGTTATGAAACAAAATCTATCACTTCATGACTCGACTTACGTATAATTCATTTCTTTTAATTATTACTTTACTATTATTTACGTTTTATTTTCTTATGCAAAACGCATATAAACTTAATGTTTCAAATCTCCTGTTTTTCAATTGACTAAACAGGAAATAAAGTATCAAATTATTATTTTCCGATTCAATTCATAAATATTTTCATATTAAACAAAGTTTATTTCGCTCAAAATGAGTAATTTTAGAGTCACTTAATTTTAATGATTTATTGAAATGATTATTACTTTTATATAATTATTTAAATCATATTTTAGGCACAATTTCCTGAAATGACCGAAAACTTTCAAATAATAATTGACATCAAGGCGTGTGCCGTATCCAAAATCAATAAAGAGGTAATTTTAATGTTTTAATTCCTGAACAGATGCATGTCTTTAACTTATTAATTGGTTGGCTATGTTTTGCTCACTCACGTACACAATTATAGAATTCTTAAAATTACAAAAATTTCATTTCAATGCTAAACTAATCCAATGTAAAGGTCAGACACTCCAAACATTTAAAACTTAAGGAATTCGGGAGTAATACATATTTGTTATTTTTGAGGGAATATAACATGAATTTTCTAAGACAAAAGTTATATTTGAATGTTAGACAAAATCACTTATAATTATTATAACATAAAAAATAGATTAAAAATTTTAATATTCAAGCTTTTTGTCAGTTGAAATAGTTTAATGTGTCAACTAATTCAAGACTAATTAATATACAGATTCAAAATAAATTGGTTTCATCTAAAATAAAACGTTCGCATAGTTATGAAATATCAGGAATTGTGAAACAAATCGGACCAAATGTAACAACACTTCAGATCGGAGATGAAGTTACAGGTAATTAAAACTTAGAAAATTGAAATTTTACTTTAAATCAAATCAAATATTTGATCGTCTCATTCAGTGGCATATCCTTTGGATAAATAAGCAATAGAGAGATCAAAACTTTCTTAAGTTTAAGTTTCATTTGTTTTCAGTAAATTTTAATTAAAAATAAATCAATATTTTTATGTAAATTATAATGAAATTTAAATATTATAATAGTTTTTAATAATTGCTTAAACTCTTAATTTACGAGTCAGTGAAAGTTTTTATTAATTTCATGAAACTATACTTACTTAGCGATAGTTTTATATTCAATAGCAGTACAAATCAATGTCGAGTCAAATTTTAAGTTATCTTAAACGTGATTTACAACAATTTGTTAACACTACACACCTGTACTATACCGATGCATACTATAAGCTATGACTTAATTGAACACAAATTAAATTTTTGTGAGTCATAACCAGAGTAATCAAAATAAGTTAAAATATGAAACAGTGAAACAGACCTCATATAGAAATTCTTGAACTTTTTATCAAAAATAATCAATTGTTTAAATATATAATTAGTCATTGCATTTAATACATACAGCAAATTATCAAATATAGGTTTCAATACATTAATTAAATGTAATTAAAAATGAAGTTTTATTCAAAGTTAGAAAAATGTCTCCTTTTGATTATTTTTTGATAAAAAGTTTCATATTTTAACTTATTTTGGGTTACTCTGGTCAAGCTCTGGTCATAACTCAGGGCTAAAGCTTAGTATTTATATACAGTATATACAATATATCCTTATATATATATTTTTTTTTGAAGGGATTGTTCCGCTTGACTCTCAATTTTCTGGATGTGCTGAACAGATATTATTGAATGAATTCGATGTAATAAGAAAATCATCAAATATTAGTCATATCGATTCGGCTGCAACTATTGGCGATGCGTTCAAAGCTTATGTTGGACTTCACTATATGGCAAAAGTGAGACACGCAGACAAAGTTCTAATTGTGAACGGCGCTAATCATTTGGGGATTATTGCCATACAATTAGCTCATTATTGGGGCGCAAATGTTATCATTACTATTAATGACAACTCCGAAAAACAATATTTGAAACCTGTTTTCAATAAAATCGATGCTATCATTGAATTAAACAAATTAGTATATAATGACAATAGAAATCGCAATTATGATAATTCTAGTCATTTCTCTCCATTCATATCAACAATACTCGAAGAAACAGCAGGTTTAGGGTGTGATGTCATCATTGAATGCTCAATAGATTCTAATTTAGACAATGATTCCAATCATTCAAACTGTAGAGAAGATAGTATTCCATCGATTCATGAAATAATTTCAACGCTTGCAGTGGGAGGAAAATGGATTACAGATAGACATGACCTACAACTTGATCCGCCGTATTCTACATTGTTATTTATGAAGTGTGCGACCATAGGATTCCTTTTTGAACATTCGTGGATATTATCTGCCACTCAGGCGGGAAGATATCTCTGTAAGTATTTGAAGTCTTAACTCCATATCAATTCCTTTGAATAATTTTATAAATGTTTTACAGCAATTCTGACTGACATTCTCGACAAACTGAACGATGGCTTAATCAGACCATTGAATTATTTGACAGTTTCCTTAAATCATTTGATTGAAAATGTGAGCCCTATTGAAGACTTTATCAAAACTATTGTTACAATGAATTCATGATTAAAAATTGAATTATTATTACTTATACTGATTATTAATACTGACTTAATAGTCACAAAAGTTATAGAGTTAAGTCATTAAATTCAAGTTTATATGTGATTAAAGATTTATTTATTTTTATATTACTTTTGAAACAGTTCACTGTTATTGAGTTAAAATTTGTGACGAACTGTTCATAACTTTTAAAACTTCAATAAACAAACAAAATTCAATTCCATAGCAATAAATTATTTATTTAAATTTAAATAAATGTATTCAATTGTATATAAGAATAAATTATCAATGAATTACATAAAAACTTTATAATCTGTTTCTTTGGTCTATTCATTCATTTGAATCAATAAAATATTTCAAAATTCAAATCTTAAATTTTTGTCCATAACTTGATTAATAGGAATGAAAAATAAGTTTTTTATTTCACAACTTTTTCATTAGTTCTTCAAACTTTTCTTCGTCCAAAAGTTTTCTGATTTGTCGAAAAAATTCGTAAAATGTGTGTAAGTTGTGAAACATCAACAAAACCTGTGCTAACATTTCAGATGCAATTAATAGATGATTGATATAAGCTCTGGAAAAATTGTTGGAACAGCTGTAACATAGACATTGTCTGCAAATGGGACCGGAATCTTCTTTATATTCAATACTATTGAGATCAATAGTAGAGTTATTAAGTTTGAGTTCATCCAAATCTATAACCGGCAGTAATGCGTGTCCTCTTTCTGTTAGAACAGTCGCATACGAAGAGTCAAACACATCAATACCATTAGCGATAAGATTAACAATTATATCGGGAGAGAAGGCGCCGAACATTGCTTTTGGCTTTTCTTTGGGAAGATTTTTAATTATATCGATTAAAACCGGTTTTATTGACTCCATTTGGGTCTCATTCACAGTTTGGTCGCCATAAGTGTCAAAGCCTTCGATTATGAACCCGTCCACTGGTCTTAAAGCTGTTTCTTTGGTAGACTTTAAGCGCTCGAAAGCGTTGAATGCGCCCTCAATTGTACCAAAAATAGATGTGTCGCCAGTTTCGAGTTCTTTTGACTCCATATGTTTCTCAATGCACTCATCGAGAAGAGTAAGACTGCGTCCAACTGATTTCCAAATACGCTTTTTAGAGGCCGAGAGAGGGGTATCGCTATCACAGAGAGCCTGATAGCCATTTGGCTTAAAGTTATGCACAATTTGTAGCAATTTATGTGAGTCTACCGTATGTTTACCCGAATGGCCAAACACTGCAATCCCTTCAACACCGTTATGACCGGATCTGATGGCTCTCAACGGGTCTTGAATTGTAAGAAAAGTTGGTCTCCAGTTCTCTATACCGACAAACTTAACGATTCCTGACTTGAGTTCATTTGAATGGGAATTGAATTTATGGACCGATTCGCTCATTTCGATAGTTGTCGGAAGTGTTACCACAACAGGGGAGTTGTCGTCATTCAAGTCTTCAATTAAATCCCAAGATATGTGAGGAATGGAACCATTGATTGTATACTCAAAACAAATTGGTGTCAAATATTCGTGACTTGTCTTCACTTTGCTTTCAATACCAATGTTTTCAAACAAAAGTAATCCAAGTCTTGAATGAGACCAACAGTTCTTTCTTAACACAAATTTCATTATTATTTCAATTGAATTATAAATAAAATTAAAATAAAAATAATTAATTTATTAAAATAAGTGTTAAATCCCATAAAAGCTATTCTTAAAAAATAAAACACATTTTGACGAACATGTGCTTTTGGTAAACATAACTTACAATTTGTTTGACTTAGTATTGCATTTCCTATCATACGATAAATAACGTATGGCATCGAATGTCCCCTTATATGCAATTCTTTTATTGAACATAACTTTCGCAATACCTTTATATGTATTAAATATTAATATATTAAATGTAAAGCAATTTATGACATTATTTATTAGAGTTTAATGACTCACAAAACGTAAATATCGAATAAATAAACGATTGTTTTGACATTTAATTAATTTATAGTTTTATTTATATTTTAATTAAAATAAAATCAATAAATAATATAATAATTGATTAATAAAAGAAATGTCGAATTCAAGTGAAACTCATTCGAAAGGAATTTCTTTTGGTTTTATCCGAAAATCGAAGCAAAAGAGCATTGATTTGAATCCAATTCGAAGTCATTTCAATCCAAATGCGGACACAATTGAGAGCAAAACTGATTTCGTGACTGCCATTCATGACAAACACATCGAGAGCTCTCTCAAAGAAGTTAAGAAAAAAGAATTAGTGATACCACTCATCAATTGCAACAGATATGCGAACAGACTATTGAAGACTCAATCCATTGAATCGAATGTTAATAATAATGAAGAGAAACAAACCGATGGAAGTCTTGAAGAAATGGCAAAAAGAGAACTAATAAGAGAAGCGAATCAATTGATTGACGGAAACAATAAGACAAAAACGTCGTCTTCTTTAGTAATTCCAGTCATTGATTGTCTGATACAGAACAGAGTCCCGAATGGTTTTGAATCCGACGAAAAATTTGACGTTTCCTTAAGACCTGTTGAGCCGTCTTTAGGTGATTACGAAAGTGTTCCCATTGAAGAGTTTGGTTTAGCAATGCTTAGAGGCATGGGTTGGGCTCCCGGTCAAGCCATTGGCGGCAAAAATAAAGTTAATTACACTCCCATTGAACCTAAGATTAGACCAAAAGGATTAGGATTAGGCGCTGAGTCATCTCTTAAACAAGAAATCGCTAAAATTTCCAAAAATATAACAGAAGAAGATTTAGAGCCTAAAAAAGGGGCAAAAGTTTGCATTGAATTTGGCGCTCATAAGGGTCTGTACGGAATCATTGAGGACTTCGATGACGACATGTCCAGAGTTACGGTCAAACTCTCGTTAAGTAAGGAATCGATTAAAACTCCGGTCGCTTTAGTCAGAGTTGTTTCGAATAAAGAATTTCAAAGTGAATCAAAAATAATCAATAAAATAAAATATGAAGACTATAAGAAACAAGAAAAGAAAGAAAGTGAACGAAAACAAAGTTCTCATTCTAAGGATAGACACGAAAAGGATAGACACGAAAAAGATAGACATTCAAAGCACAGTCATTACGACACAAAAACCTCAGATTCTGTTAAAAAACATAAACACCGTTCTGAAGACCATAATAAAGATAAGAGAAATAGAAGATGAGATTCGCATAACTCATGGCTTTGGCCTAATCTTAATCCATAGCCCAACTCGGTTTGACTTAAGGACCGGATTAAGAGGTGCTGCTTCTCGAGGACATAGAATAAAGTGAAAGTTTGATAAAAATAATTTAATTTATTAATTGTAATAATTAACGTCTGATTTAGAAATAATACATTGATTTTACATTTTTTAAATTGTTTAACAGTATATTGAAATACATGTATATTTCGATGCCTTCAGAGATGAGTTACTAATCATTATACAAACAATTGGTTTGAATCTTTAAATTTTTTGGCAAATTATTGAATTCTTTTGAAACATCATAACTATGAGTTGTAACAAATGAATGACTGAACACAACTTTGGGTTTTCTCAATGCCAGAGCTTTGAGTGCATCCATTGTTTGATTAGTTATCTCTAAAACGTTAAAGAATTCAATCGATTGTATTGATTCACAATTATTAATAAGATCACAAAGAGTTGACTCTGTTATTGACAGAAATGCATCCCAAACACAATTGTGAAATAATTCAATTCTTTTCAATTGATTTAATTTAATTAACGAATTAATAGTAAGATCTGTTAAGTCGTAATCCACTGTTAAATACAAAACTTTGATTTGAGGCAAATATAAGTGAATGTCTGTGAAGAAGTTGTCCCACATTTTTAGAGATTTAAGCTTTAAATGCGTTAATTGTTTGCAACCAATCAGTTGTTTAGCAGTTATTTCTTCGTTAAAACAATTATTTATTACCAAATAATTTAAATGTGAGAAATATTGCAAACAATCATATGATGCAAAATATGGTCCAATTATTACAATACTATTTATTTGTTTGCATTTAATGGCAATCGTTTTCATACAATTACCAAATAATTGAATCACTTCTTCGCTGAAAGTATTCTCAAAATTAAACTTTAATTTCTGTAAGTTTTCCAAAAGAGCTATACTTTTAAGTATTTTGAGAAATAAATTCTGTGAGTTTGGGTCAACATTTCCGACGATACTAATCATTAAGGATTTCAATGGTTTTCCATATCTTTTGACGTATTGTTCCGACAGATCTCTGACTTCGACATCATTCAAAACTTTATCTCCAATTAGTTTATGAATTAATAACTGAATGCTATCAATGAAAGCATTGATTAATATGTTATTAACAGAAACCAAATTGGGAAACAATTTCAACAAATTTTTATAATTCCTATCATTTCTATGATTATTATAATTAAATGTAATGTTTTGTAGTTTTTGTCCGCATTTGAATCCGAATAATATCAATAATTTCTCACTGATTGCACTGAAATTAAATTGAATTGACTGTAAATTAAGACAATATTTTGTAATTGTTTGTAACACTTGTTCACTGTTTTCAATACCAATATATTTATCAATTTCTATATTATTAATAAATTTGCACTTTTTTACCACACTTTCAAACGCTTTTATATCTATTTCTTTTCCATTATTAATAAGCAATTTATTTAAACTATTTTTATGACTATTTCTTCTGTAATTCAGCGAAAAATCCAAAACCTTTTGTTTATTAAAAATTAATTTTTTCCACTGTTTTGAAACGCATTCAAAGCGTATTTTGTCCTCAAATGAGAGAAAACTCAATAATATTTCACACAAATCGTCTCCAAATCGATTACTAAATGAAACACTCCTTAAAACTCTTTGATTAGCACTTAATTGACTCATATTTTAGAGTTTCAGTGAATGTGTGCGGACTATAACAGAGACAATTCGTTAAATAATAAACTCAATAAATTATGGCACAAAAACTGTCTTTTCCGTCACTTCTCTTACATCTAAATAATAGTAAACAATAAATCAAATAATAATTTAAATCACAAAATGATTCAATACTTACGCAACTTATTGATAATTAGTTAAAATTAAAGCCAAATATGTGTCCAATAATACAATTAAACAAAACAAAGTCTCATAAGTTACGTAATGAGTGCTGACACCTATTGAATGCATTCAATGTATTGTTATGTTATTTATTAAAATCACTTCCTTTTCCGTTTGGTAGAAACGAGTGTTCACCATAAGTAAAGGTAATTAACATTTAATTTAATTTTCTTATTAATTAACAATTATTTTTTGGTCCATTTATTGCAACAATTTTTCTCTGAAATATCGGTGAATTTGAGGAATAAGTAGATTTAAATATAGTGTTGGTCTTCAATGAATTGAAGCCGAAAATAGACTCGAATTGTTGAGTAATGCCTCGCACGAGAGCAGAGTCGGACTGATTCGGACTCTGTTCTGACCAACGTTTCTGTCGATCACTATTTAAGGCCTATATCTGTGCCATAACTAACTGTAGGGTCAGTTTTATGATTAATTGAGTCATTTATTAAACTGATCTCTTTTATTGTGCTATTTATTAAGTAAACAGAAATTATAATTTTGGTTGACTATAAGTTTATTTAAATTGAAAACTTTTAGAAATAAACGTAATTTAATTCGGTCTTTAATCGCTATCAATTGTTTTGTGTTTGTGTTTAGTTTGCATTAAACACATCTTAAGGCCCAATATTTGAATCTATTTTAATGATTAAGACATTAAACTTAATGATTTGTAGCCATAGTTATGCAAAATATAGCTTTACGTGAAAGCCATTTAACAAACTTATGGTATGATAGAGTCCTCTCCCACACAATTAATTAACTTTCTGCGAAACATATTATTTATCAGTAATGAATGGCTTATAATTATAATACGTTTAATATATTATAACATAATATAATAAATAGAGTTTTGCTTTTAATTTTGATGACAACGCATCAAATCGTTCCACATATTGACGAAAAGTGAACCACTTTTTCTTATGAAAGCCTTATTATGCTCTGCCTTACAGTTCATTACAGTTCTTACTTATTATAACTTTAGCGAAGAAATGGTTAGCTTTTTATTGTTATTATTAGTTTGGAGCGAAAGGTCAAATGAGTTCATATCAAAATTGTTACCTTATTATAAATGGTGTGCTTTCTCTCTCTCACCATAAAGATTATATAATGTGTTGATAATAAACAATAGGTAATAGCCGTATCATATGAGACACCTTTTATAGTCTTATAAATAGCTTATATTCATGTTTTTCTATTTTTTTTTATTAATTTAAAGCAGAAAGAGATTGAAAGTTGTTTTAAAATAAAGTTCACGACTTTAATGTGGTTTACATGACATGAACTGTGTATTAATAGATAACTACTGTTTATTATATTCATTAAAAAAACAATTTTCTAAAGAGAGAAAATAGTCTTATATTGAAATTAAGATTAACTTAATTTACTAAAAGAGAAATTGCTTTTTCATGTAAAGGGATTTCAGCTATTCTTGAAAATGATGATTAACTTATTTTATTTTTTAATAATGATTTGTTATTCTCGTCGTCTATTTGAACCACAACTTGAACTAAAGAAAAGGCCACAAAACACACATTGAATTAGAGAACTAGCAGTTATAGGATTGTAGTTATGAGTGTGTATTCCCATTGTTTAAACTGCCAAACGATGCCACCAATTAATTATCCATTAACTTATCGCCACATAAAATCAGTTACTTGTTTGTTGTTTTCTTTTTTCGTGTTTTCAATTAATCGTTAATTCATTTTGTATTACATTCTGTTGAATCTCATTAAAGATCTTTTATTATACAAACTCAACGCTGAGTCGGAAGAACTCACAAAATAAGTTCAATTTTAAAATAGAAAGTCTTCAATGATTTGCTAATTTATTTATTTTAAGTCTTTTCAACACTTCCTCTTAAATATCTTTTGAAGCTTTAGATTATTGATAGAAAACTTTTCAAAATTAATATAAATCTTATTTAAAGTTTACTTCAAATAAAGTAATCAATTGTTTGACATTAGAAATAGTTTAACGACTCGATGACAATGATCTTGAACTGAATTCAAAGTCAGTTCAGTTATCAATTTTGAAAAGACATTTGTTTTTGTTGATCTCATTGAAAACAATTGAAAATATCTCATAGTATTTGCACATAAACTCGTTTTTTATCAAATAATATAAGAAATGAATTAATGTTTTTATTGTATTATTTGATTGCAGTCTCTGCAATGCATCTCTATCTGCGCTCACAACAGACTCATTTGTATGAAGTCTCACAAACTGATGATATCTTCGCTTTAAAGGTAATTAAATATATTAAGCATTTCTTAATTAAATATATTAAACATTTCTTAATTAATATATTTATCAAAACTATGAACTCAATTCAAATTTATATTGTTTTTAGCTATTTATAGAAGAATTAGAAAATATTTCTAATGAGGATCAAGTTCTGTATTCGAACGGTCGACCACTCGATGAGGACCAACCGATTTTGGCCACATTGAAAGACGGAGACTTTGTCGATGTGTGTGTACGACTACGAGGTGGTAAAGTGCACGGCTCTCTCGCTCGAGCGGGGAAAGTGAAGGGACAGACACCGAAAGTAGAAAAGGGAGAGAAGAAGAAGAAGAAAACCGGAAGAGCGAAGCGTCGCATGCAATACAATCGACGTTTTGTAAATGTGGTCCAATCTTTTGGTAGACGCCGTGGTCCTAATACTAATCAGTAAAATAAATAACATGTTATTTCATATTAAATAAAATAAAGTTAAGATTGAAAGACAAGACGTTTCCTTTTCTTTTTCGATAATTGGTTTTTGAAATAATTTAATGAAAAGTAGCATTTTTGGCAAATAAATTAGATATAGATTTGATACACATTAGGATAAGGAGTGACTGTAATGTTGATTGTTTCGCAATGACCTGTTCTCGTTCTCATTTCGTTTTTTGCTCTTTCATTCCATTGATGATAAATATTCTGATTCCAACACTTCTAACGCTTCAAATCTTAAGGTAAGGTTTAACGTACATTATTCTCTGATACAAATAACAATTGGTTAGTTTTACGGTGCAATTAACCCAAAAACTATGACTGTCTACACTTTACGGAAGTTGAGAATCAAATAAGTCTAAACAAATTCAATAATAACTAAAAGTGAAGATTCAAGTAATGAATGAAGTTTAATAAACATTCTAAAGTCCTGTAATTGTATTGCTTTTGGGCGTAAACTATACTATAAGCGGCTTAATTGGTGAAACTTATTATTCTTATTTCACTTTTATTCGCTTTATCGTTGACACCAATGTTAATAAATAAAAGTTTACAACAGATGTAAACGCAAAGTACTCGTGTTTTTAATCTGCAAATTACAATAAATAAGAGTTTATTTACAACATAAGTATGCATAAGTGGTTGAAACAATTTAGAGTTTCATTTTTCATGGGTTTCACAGTCAAATCAATTTGATTCGCTATTCATAACATTTATTTTAGGTTTCACTAACTCACTAACCACTCACTAACAAGTTTCACTATTTTTAGATATAAAAATACAATTACTCATAGCTCTCATAGCTCTCCCGATGGCTATATAATTAGTTTTTTAAGGTTTGCATCCGTTTGAGCCAAGTGTGCATCTCTTTTATTTCTTCACTTGTTGAATAGATTAAAACCCATTAATCATAGATAGACTTTAATCAATTTTCACTTGTGATGTCCGAAACATTTTAGTTTTCACTATAATTTGTATTTTTTTCAAATTAATTTTCTGTGAAAGCGAATGCATTGTTTTCATGTCTGAACTATTCTTCATTAAATTAATCTCAAAGTGAGGCTTAAAGTTCATGCAATCAGTTTTTGTCGAAGAGTAAAAGAATTCATTTTCTGACTTTGATTTACACTTTAAATCAAATGTTCAATAATTGTTACGAATGAAAGAAGAAATTTTGATGTTAATGATAAACAGAAATGAAAAAGAAATCTGACTGAGAATTGGATTCGTCAAAAGTTTAGAAACCAATATAAATCTAAAAATCATTAATAAGTTGAGCGAATACTATACTTTAGTTAATTGGTTCGTTCAATCATTTCTTACATTTACCATAAGATAGCTTTGGCATAAGACAACAGTTATAACTTTAATAAATTTATATGGAATCAGGACCACAACATTGATATAAGCCATACCTTCTTATTAGATAGTTGGCCACTCTGAGAGTATCTGGAATAAGCCCAATATTAAGCCAAATCTCTCTTTTTTGATCTCTCTTTCTTTCTAAATGATTATACAGTGAGTGAAAAGAACAACCAAACATGCATTTGATCATCTCATTGAGCGATCATCCGTTGTTACTCGTTTGATGGGTAGTGACCTACAGACCCATTTCCTAGTTTTTGAAGAATCGGAGGCTTATCTAATAAAAAGGGATTTTATTCACAGCGACCACTTTTATCACTTCATTTACTAAACGAATCGGTTTGGATTACCTTTTGTCATATATGCCAGTTATTGATTGTTACAAAGGATGTATTTGTATGTTGTGTTTCTATGTAAGTGTCAAATCATCTTTAATAAGTACTTTACAACTCACTTAAATTGTTTGCCAAACTTATTGACTCAATAATCTCAATATTAGGTTCAACTTTTACTCTTTTTGCCTCAAGTTTTTCATCACAACAGCTCAACATCAACCCCAAGGATTTAAGTGAGGCTGAAATCGCTATAATTGGATTACAGCCACCAAATGATCCCAAACATAGAACAAAATCTAATAAGTTATCAACTAATCTAAAAGCTCAAGAGTCTCTCACATCATCTTTCATTACTTATGATGATAATGATGAAGAATCTCAGTCTAAACCCTTTACAATAACTTTTCCTATTTCGAGAAGTTCGCGTAATAAGCAATCAGTTCAGGTAATGCTTTTGCTTTCTTTAATGGTTTACGTGTTTGCATAACAAGTGTTATCATTCTTTAAACGCTTGCAGAGTATCGTCATTCCCTTGCCATCAAGTCTTGACGACAAAACAGGTATTATTGTTATAGAAGATCATGACGACGGAGGAACCCTTGACCGCAGAACCTTAAGGGCCCAGTTCTTCAGTCCAAATCGCATCAGATCTTTCAGATCACAGCCTCTCAAAGAAGCTAAAGGTAAGAATTTTAAAAATATTTCATTAATTCCTGATAAAGCGTTTAAACTGTTTAATCAGTATCTAAAATCATAACTTTATGATTTATCGTATTTTACAAAAAAACGATTCTATTTAGAGATTTCATTTGAATTTAAAGTGATATTATTTTTATTTATTGTTTCGCTTGTTTTAATTTAATTTATTAATTTATTTGTAAAATTTCTGCTTCCTCTAAAAATCTTGACGGAGTTTTCTCATAAATCAAGTTGTAATATACAGTAATATATTGTTTATAGAGTTATTAAATTCTCAATTATAGTATATCTTATATGACTTATTGAAGTCATAAATGAAAAATTGTTTGCAAATCAATTTAATAAAAGCAAAATTTAAGCCATTTATATGAGAACAACAGAAATAAAGCAGTCGGAGTCAAAGTTATTTTAAGTTTTTGAAATAGTTAACCCTATAATGTATTTTCGGGAATCTTAACACTACGTAGAGATAATAAATGTCTTGTTAACGCATAAAAATCACCTAATTTTCAAAAGAGTGAGTATAATAACTCAATGAATATTCAAATCGTTGAATTTGTCTTCATTCAAATTTTTAATACCTTTAAGCGATAATTTAGCTTTAATCCTATGAAAATTAAGATTATTTGTGTTTAAATATATTTAAACTGTGATAAGAATTAATTGTACATAAGTTTCTAATGAAATTAGCATAATCCTAATTGAATACTTATATATTCTAAAACAATTTAGCATTGATTAAGATTTTGGTTTATTAGTTCATTAGCTTCTTGTGTAGCTATAAAAATTAAGCTAAAGATACAACTCATGGAATGAATTAAACATCAGGTCCTCTTTGATAAATGAAAGTAACAGTTCAAAGATTCGTGAATTGAGTTTTACTTTAAAAGAATTTAAAATAGTGTTTATGCTTAAGGCTTAAGCTGATGTTTCATGCTCTGAATCTAATTAACAGATAGGAACCAAACTCTATTTTCCGGGAACGGAATTATAACATCAAACAAATTGTCTCAATCAAGTCTTGTGCCAACATTTAAAAAGGCCACAACAGAAGCCATTACAGAGCCCTCAACCACTAGTTCAGTTGTATTTGATGATGAAGTAATTCCTATGACCTCTACTTTCTCGCCTGAATCAGTATTTCGCCCAAAAGTATTGCCTCTTTTGCCAAACAATAAGAAACAAAACATTACGACTCATATGAAATTGAGTCCTCCGACAGCCGATACCGTAACTATCAATCTTCAAACCCGACAACGGATAAATAGGAGAATCACTACACAAACAGCATCACCATTACCCACAACAACAACATTACAGACAACACAGTTTTTAGAAGAGAATGAAAACACTGAAAGTACCACATTTACAACTCCAGAAACGACAACGAGAAGAAGACCGATTACAAGACTTATGATTTCTACTAATGAAAGACCAAATGTTAGAAGAAATTTGATACAAACAACTACTAGAAGAATAACCACTACTCCGAGACCAACAACACAAAGAACTACAACACAAATAACAACAACACAGAGACCAACAACACAGAGGCGAACAACACAAAGACGAACTCAAAGACCAACAACACAAAGACTAACAACCCAATGGTTAACAACACAAAGACCGACCACTACCACTTTTATTCCTACAACTACTACAACGATACCAGAGTTGACCACAACAACAATGCGAACGTTTGAATTTACAGAACCTGATTATGAGTTGATTTCTTCGGATAACTCAACACAACCCGATACTGATAGAAATTCTTTAAAGTTAATTAAAACCAAGAATAGGACCACATTTTCAGAAAATGAGGCCATCACAAGGCCTCGACCTCCTGGTGCACCACAAATTCCCGGCAATTTCGGATTTTTGCCATCGGGAAAAGCATTCAATTTGCCCCAAAACGTTCCCGGAAGTGCGGGCACTGATTATCCGACTTATGATAAAATTCCATTCACAAGCTTTGATTGTAGGGATCAGTTATATCCTGGATTTTACTCAGATATGGAAGCGGGCTGTCAGGTATATCACAGCTGTAATGGAAAATTAAGGTCAAGTAAGCATACCTTCCTTTGTCCAAATGGAACCATTTTCAGTCAGGAATACCTGATATGCGACTGGTGGTAAGCATTGCTCAGCTGTGGCTCTAATTTATTATCTAATCATTCGTTTGTTATTTCAGGTATAATGTCAAGTGTGAGGACTCACCCATTTATTATCCTCTTAATAAAGAAGCGTTTTCTTCTGAAATCAAATCAAATTCAACTAAACTTAAAGCTAATAATAAGCGCATTAAACCGAAAACCACAACAACTGAGTTCGTGATCCGCACAATCACTACAACAGATCTGCCATAATAGCAATCAATCATTTATTAACAAAAATAATTATTTAATCATTTTTTTACAATTCTATAGTAACTGAAGGTTTGAATGATTCTATATTTTAGGTAACAATCAGTGATCGTTTCGAAACTTTTTTTTTGTAATTACATTTTTCGCAAAAAAGACAAAAAACAAAATTCCAAATAAAATGTACGATAAAAAGTTGTAATTATATTAACATAAATCTCATTAACTCATAAAAACATTAACACTAAAAATATTATTATATAAATAGAAATAATTATTTAAAAAAGTGTTATGAATAGAGAATAAGATAGTTATTAGTTATTTGATAATAAAGTGAATCCTGTATTAGATGGCAATCGCAAACACCTGTACGATAGAGTGCATACTCTTGTTCTCCCAGCGGATACTGCAGTGGCCATCAGTCGTGTTATCCCAATAGCAAGACGTGGCTGTGTTAAGACCGGCGCCATTCTTCTGGATTATCACACACGAGACTATTGCGCAACAGTTTTGAATACAGATAAGTATTACAATCAATATATGAATCATTGTATTAATTAAATAATTAAATAATATGTCATTTCATTCATTAATCATTTCAAACATAAGTGAAAAATAAAGTAATTTTCTTATTGTAATAGATTTTGATATAATTTGAGTTAAAATAATAAATAAATAAATAAATAACTAAAGTATTGATGTATTGATAGCTCGTTCGTGACAATGAGGGTGAGTACAGACCGACGTATTTGAAGGCTTTGTTGAGTTTAATTAATTGTTGTAAGACTTGTTCCACTATATTATTGCTCCAATTGTTCACTTTCGAGTGTTGATAAGTATTGCCTCCGATTACTGTTTCGACCACTTCTTTGGTCAACTTATTAACGACATCGCAATCAAAGGCTTGCTTTCAATTAATTGATAATAAGTTTAAATGAATTGTCATTAATATCGATATTAATAACTATTATATGACTAATAAATACTCACATTATTATCGTTTTGAGAGATTTCACTCATTTTTCTCAATTGCTTTGTAAACAATTATATGAATTGTTTTGAATGACAATTAGGTTACGAAACGATTACAAAAGTTATTTTAACCCAAAGTTTTATTTTCGTTCAATTATTGTGTCAGAAAAGGTATCATTAAATGCAAGTAAAAGGCGTTCACTTCTGCAGTCAGTTCAGATTCTGTAATGTCTGTAATGAGCACAACAAATGACGTCATTGTAATTGCGATTATATTATAAGTAATGTTAATATTATATTAACTCAAAGTTTGACACTTTTTGAAGTTTTAAACTTTTGAACGCATTTAAGCCTAAATCCGAAACTTTATTATTGTTTTCCGCTATAAATAAAATTAATGTAATGTTTAATTTCAATAATAACAATGAGTTCTCTATGTTTAGAAAGTTTTCATTTAAATTATTTAATTGACTGCCAGTTATTGTGTTCACAACTAATGGTTCTTATGATTAAGTAATTGTTCCAAACTTTGAGTCATTTATAATATTATTGACATTTAATTGACTTTTAATTAATTAAATGGTATTAAATGAGTTCCACTTTTGAACGGAGACAAAAGTCAATTAAACATATTATTCATAACTTATGCCAAACTTTGACATGAATGACATGAACATTAAAAATTAGACGCATTTTAATGCCTGTAATAATAGACCGACAGCTAAACTAAGTTTAGATTAAAAGTTATTTTAAAGTTTTTAAAGACATCATAAAGTTTAGCACAAAAGCAATGACTTTACTATTGTTGACGACAGACTAACAATAACTCATTAGTCTCATAACTCAAGAACAAGTGATTAACAAATGATTAATAATTACACTTTGTCTCAAACCTATATTTTTGAAAATCTCATTAACTTTTATTTAACGCATAGTCTTATGCAATACAACTTATGTTCTGTTCAAATGTCTATTAGAAAAGATCACTTATAGGAAACATTTCCTTTCTCCGCAACTTTTTTATATTAAATATACTTTACATAAACTTTATGATAGAAGAAAACAGTTATTTAAACTTTAAAGCATTGTTAAGCACACAAAAGCATTGAAAATACTTTTTAGGTTTATATCTATTACTATTGAGAATCTTAATGTCATTATTTGCAGAGTTGGTGAAAAAAACCAGATGTTTAAGAGATTGAAAGTGAAGTGAAATGCTGTAAATAATTGTTATTGAGTTCAAATATATTTCTAATAAGGCTTTTCCGAAATACGGGTTTATTTAACCCAAATTGTTGTAAACTTCGGAACTGAATCCTCAGTTTTATACTGTCTTTAATACTATTGTGTAATATTCACACGATTTTGGATTTTAAACTCTGTAATCATTAAATAACTAATGCTCTCAAAAGTTATTCAATTAATCTTAAAAAAGAATTAATTATTTTCATGCTTTGTGTCAAAGGATATTTTTTTTTATTAAATATTTTTAATTTTTTAATATGTTTATTACAAATTAAACATTACATTCACATACATTTGTATTCATTTTATTTGAAACTCAACTTTAATACTAAGTTATTGTAAAACAAAAAGATTATTCAAATTTGAATGTGAAGAATATCTTCTATTCAACAAAATAAAATATTTTTATATTTAAATCGGGACAAAATTTTTGCTTTTTAACTCTTTGGGCTAACTTTTTATTAAAAATAAATAAATTAAATAAAAATAATATAAGTCTTGCAAAAAGTATTCCATTCTTTAGGAACTAATTAAGTATTTAATCTATAGACTGATTCTTAACTTAAATCTAATGTTCGGTTAAATAACTTTCTCTCAACTGATACAAAGCTGACAAACAAACATATTATTCTCTATTAGGGATTATAGAAATTTACTTCAATTAATATTATTTAAGAGGATTAAATCAAAATTTTATAAATCTCAATAACTTTTTGCATTTAAATTGTGTTATTTTACTGTATTTTATGCTTCAGATAACGAGTTTTTAAAATTTTTGAAACATTGCATTTTTGTCGCTTTGAATGTCAATTGAATTAAAGATTTATAAAAATTTTAAGCTTTCTATTAAACATTGATTTTACATAAATCATGTAAATATATAAAATACAATTAAAATTTTCAATTTATTTTACCATAAATTGATTTGTGAGCGAAACTCATTCTCAAAGATATACTTTAGAACAAATTTAAACTTTTATTGAATTAATTAATGATCTAATTATGATTGAAAACAATAATTCAACAATAGAAATAAGTATTTATTATGTAATGTTAATCTACAATAATATTACACTTTTGATCGCTTGAGGAATCTGTGCACTTAACTGAGATGTGGTTCAAACTAATCTTCAGGTACTGTAAGAATATTTCTAAAACAGCCTTCGAGTTCAGTAATACTTATTGATACCTATCGAGCATTAGACAAATTTTGTTTCTGATAAAACTTTTACAAAATATGTATAAAGCATTTGTTAACTGCTATACAATATTTTTGGCAAAATTTGACATAACATGGCATTAGAGATGACGAAAGTGTGCGCATAGCGTTCCAAATGTTTGGCACAACTCAATAGATTCTTAAATAATTAGATAAAAACTTTATACACTATCAATATGGAGAAAATGCATTCCCGGCGGTATTTCAAATTGTGGTGGTTTAGGTCGTGATATTTCAAATTGAGCTGTAAGACTACTATTGCTTCTTCGCCGTTTCCTTTTTCTATGGCATAGACTACATATGATAATAATGATAAGTAGAGACGCTCCTAAAACTGCTCCACCGATCATAACAAAGTTGATTTCAGGCGCTTTTGTACCTAAAATTTTTAAATCAAAGCATTAGTAATATTTTTACGCTTAAAACAATTTCATATTATATTCAAAGGTTTAATTAAAAAGTGACAGAAACTTATTAAACTTCAATATATAGGCTAAGCCTTTATTATTTGAAGATAATCTTACAATTGATTTCATCTGATTGGTCATGATTTCCGCAATTTCTAACAGTATTGCAGTGAAGACTTGAGGAAATACAATATCCACTGGAAGCACAACGAAATTGATCGCATGAAGATCCAGGATCACGAATCTCAGTCCAACTTGCTTTGAACCCTTTAGCGCCCACAGCTTTTTGGGCAGTAATAAACCTAAAGCCATAAAAAGGTCCAATTTTAATTTTAAAAATTTTCTAATCATTCAATATGAATGAATTACGTTATTTTGAGCATATTTGTGGCTGATATTAATTCACTTGTTTCGTTGCTAAGTTCACTCCCGCATAACTCTACTGGTCGTTGACTCAGATCTAACCAAACTCTGACAACAGCGCCCGGACATCCACGAACTATCAATTATGAAAGAGTATCGATTAGTTTTGCTTTCACTAAATTCTATTATAAAACTCACAATAGAATTGCAATACTTATGTTACTTTTTTTAAAAATACACTTTACTTGTGATGAAGAACACCTGCTTTTGCATCGACCGAAATAAGTTTAGAAATTGTATTAAAAATTTGAAATTTTTTTTAATGAATTGTTACAAAAATATGTGCTTTAAAAGACGAAAAATCAGAAACTATTTTGGTTTTCGAGCTTAACTAGAATTAAAGGATATTTAATCTATGAAATTGTTCCAAACTCTTATCCAACAATAGTTAGTTGAGTTTAAATTAATTTGGCTAATAATTGGATGAAACCAGAGGTCACAATATCTGACCAGAGCTATAATGTGACAAATTCGGTTATTTTTTGAGATTTAAACTCACGAAACGCACTTACAATAAATTGTAAAAATATTGAAAAAAAATTTATGTGAATTGACTTAAAAATATGAAAACACACATAAAAGATTGCCATTTATGAGAAATACAAATTTAATTAAAATCGATTAAACCATTCTCAAGAAATTTTAATTTTTAATATAGTTTCTAAACTATTTTTGGTCTCCTTTATAACAACTATAATTAATAAACTTAAATATAGAGCAATACTGACCCGAGGGCTCGCCTTCAACCAGAAATGTTTCAAAGTAAAGAAGCACTTTATATCTGGGCCGGACGGTTATGTACCAATTGCAGACTTGCCTATGAGGCAGATAACCATTAGGATAATTAGGGCTTGTGATGAGTCCATTCTCCAGACCAGTGATATTACTGCCACAATCTTAAGGTTTATTAAATAATTAGATTTGAATTATAAGTATTATAGTATTAGTTTAGTAATAATATAAGATTACCCCCAAAACTACTGATTGCATTAATAAAGCTATAGCTGGCACTGAAACCACTCGCAACACCGCTATCATCGGTATTGAGAATGATTTTCATTTTATTTACTCCAACGTCTGAAATGATAGGTCCGGGCGCTGTTACCGAACAATATCTTCCATATTTGATTTCTCTGCCACTCGAATGAATTTCATAGATTTCGAGCCAATCCTCTTGACAAAGGTCGTTATAACCGGCAATTGATTTTTCTGGATTAATCTTAAAATGATTGAACACAAGCTTCACCTGTTCACCAGCTTTACCGAAAAATTCATATATACAGTGAGTACTTGAAGGATAATTGCTTGGATGGCGCGGGGAATTGATGTCTCCTTGTTTGGTACTTTCACTAACATAAGAGAAGTGGCACTGACCAGAAGAAGCTGGAGTTCCCGGCACTTTATAATCTGTTTCAAAAGCATATTTAGCTTTGAAGCCCTGACCCTGTGTTGAGCCACTGCTAAAAACAATCACAAGACTCGGACCTTCAGACAAAACATGCGGCGGAAGCGTTTGGCCACAGAATACATAATCGAATTCGTCGAGTGCGTGACTTTGCGTATAGAGTCGAACGTAAGCATCTGTGCATCTGTTAAGAAACACAATAATGAACTCTTTGTTATCTGTGAGCCATTTGTTTGATGTGAGACATACTCATTTGGATCACTCGCAGGAATTTCAAATTTCTCAAACTCTAAATTGACTCGTTCTAAATGCTGAGAGTCTTGCAGTCCGTAAATATAGTACTTGCAGACGATATTGGAATGATATAAGAATGGATAGTTTGGCGAATATACTGTCCCATTAGACTCTTTACGACTCAATATCTTTTGATCGCATTCTGTGCCTCTAATGTGTTCGCCATCATTCTTCCCAATGAAACCTAAACCATCCAATACAATAAACAAAATAAGATATATTGCAGATTAGATATAGTTCTCTCTTTTGAATACTATTTCCCACTAAGTAATAGCTATTGTTTACCCAAATCCACTTTCGATTTAAATGAAAAACAGTCTAACTGTGTAACACTGGATATATTGTATGTATAGAGATAGCAGAGATTATTGGTCTTATTTCTTTATATTTACTTAAACCTTAACTCTATTTTATACAAATTTATTTCATATATCATATAATATCTATGTTATCATTTTGAAAAGTGCTAATATCTAGCATTTTATTAGATTGTTATTGTTTTTTACCTAAATTTACAAATCTTTCACTAAACTCGAACCATCCCGAAAATCCTCTGTTCTGACTATCGGCCGTTCGCTTAAGTGTATTGAACTGAACAAAAAGATTTTCTCCTGAAGAATACACCATAAGATTTCTTTGTTGACCACAATAAGTAGCAATAATGGGGTCTTGATCTGAGGCTCCGTCGTATACTTTAATAAAATCGAATGGACAGCTGACGGGTAAAAGAATGACAAATTTGTTAAATTACTAACACATTCTTATATCCTAATGCTATTTCATTACATAATAATATGTGTCAGTTATGATCACAACATGCAGTGGTTATTATAACGAATGAATGACTTACTGCGGCCCTCCATAAAACAGATCAAAATCCATGAACTCAAGCCGTACTCTTTGTCCTTTTCTACCGAGAAATTTGTATTGACAGTTGAGGTTCTTTGGATACACTCCTGGATATGTTGGACTTAGAAACTGCCCCTCCCTTTTCTGGTCACTATATATTGAATAACTACATATTCGATGTGGTGCTGGAGTTCCCGCTATAAACGGACCTAAATTACAGTTAGAAACAAAACTATGACAATAAAAGCGCTATTGATTGGCAAAGCTATGAATGCCTTTTGGGCTTAGGAGAAGAATATTTGCGGAATTGTTATTGTTTTAAATGCTTTCCGGATGTTATTCTAGGTGTCAAAGACATGACCGCCTAATATTACAACTCTAGTGATAATATTGAAATAGTGAACCGTTAAAAATAGATTCAATTGAAAGAGAAAAATAAAATTATCTGACATTTGCTCGGAAGTGCTCTGTTATTAAAGTTATTGATGGAAATATAGTAAACGCTATGATGAGTTCACTAAAAGAAAAGTAAAGAATTCGATTCAATTGGGACTAATAGATCATAGAAAGCATTTCAATTGGCTCTATGTTTGGCGATATATCTCTATTGGAATCCATGTCACGGAAAGTTCAAATTGATTAACAATATAACTATTGGATACAAATAATAAAATCCAATACAATAGGGCTACAAAAAACATTTTATACTCTACTTAGGAATTAGAAACTACTTAATACTGTACTGTTGACTCACTGGCGTCAATAAACTCGTAATTCCCCTGAAATACTTGGTCATCAACTACTTTTTGATCCGTATAAAAGCCAAAAACTAATGTTTGATACATTGATATTCTTTTTCGAGGCACAGTTCGACCGCAGTAACGGCCACCGAATGGTGTATTTATTAAGTCCTGACTCGGCTCTTCTAATTCGGTGTATAAGTCAACATATTCTCCACTACAGCTTTTTTGGGAAAAGTTTAAGAAAAATGTCATTCAAAGTCACATTTTTTATTTGATTAATTCAAATAAAATTATATTTTAAAATTGTGTTTTTTTACAATAAAACTATTTTAAACTCTTATAACTTTTTAATTTTTTGACGGATTTTCAAAAATTACAAATCAAACTGAAGATAAAGAATGAAATTTTTTTGCTATATAAGTGAACTGGAATGAAAAATAATTGATTCGAAAATAGAAAATATAAGCCTAATTAATTAAATGAACATTAAGTCTTTTCCAAAAAATGGCCATTTATGGCCATCAACAGTTTCATAGCCAGTGTGATCACCGTATTTGACAAATTTCAACTTTTTTCTTTGGAGTTAATTAAAAAAATATGATTTATTACATTGGTTCCAAACAATACAAGAATTTCAACAAAGGATTGAATTCGATGTCAATGAAATATTAAAGACTACGTTTTACTTAAAAATGTGTCATACTTTACGTCGACGAATTCATATATATATATATATATATATCCAAAAAATGGACAATACCTAGACATATAATAAAAGTTTCATTTTTTATCTTTAATTTGGTGTATAATTATTTAAAATCGGTCAAAAAATGAAAAAGCTATAAGATTTTAAGCGCGTTCAATCTATATTCTAAGCAAAAAGTCTTAAGTCTGTAACGGCTCAAATTACGGGAAAATTGAGAGATATGTTTACAGTAAAAGTTGTATTCACTCTCTGTGGGGTAGAAAGGCAGAGTATTTTAAGCATATACATTAATTTGAGATTTATATTGTTATAGGGGTTAAAAATAAAAATTGGCATAATTTTAATTTCTAGATTTATTTAAATTTTACAAAAATTAATTCGTAATTTAGGGCGCTTCTAGTATTTTACTAAAAATTGATGGCATAAGTAAGGCATAAATAGTCCACTATATATATACTTTGTTTGGATTTTAAAATGATTTTTCTCGATTCAGTCTTAACTTAAAGAAATCTCTGATTGGATAGAAAATCGCTAGAAATTACTTTAAAAAAGAAATAATAAGTTTGAATAATTAGAAGTACCAGTATTTTTAAATGCCATAAAATGCGTTACATTTATCATAATAGTAACTGGAGAACGAAAAGTGAAAATCGGAAAATATTCCGATATCAAATCAAAGTGAAAGTCAAAAACCACAAATTATTCTCTAATAGTAACTTACGATAATAAATGTGATAGGAGTTTAAGGGTTTATATAAACTCACATTAATTTAGTTTCAGTAATGAAACTCAAAATTTTTATCTAATTGATTGTCTAATTTGAAAAACTCGTTTTATATATACCAATGAATTTTTGTTTAACTTATTTATTTTGATAATTTAAAAGTTTACACCTGTCTCAGGCTTGAGTGTCTTCTAGCGTTCTAATTATTGATAATTAGGCTCAAGATTATGCCAAATGTTAATATTTTTAAATTAAATATACTTAAGTGACATAAAAATATAATATTGTATTTTCAAAAATTTCAGTTGAATGCTTAGATTTGTTTGAGGATTTAGAGATTAACTACCGATACCTGCAATTGAGACCAAAGACGTCGTTAGAGTGAGCATAGAGTTGGATTTTAAAATATTTTGCTTATTTATTCTACACATATAACTTATATGTTATGACCAGAGAAAGGCAAAATAGGTTCAAAATAGGTGACGGTTAGTAAGTAGGGAAGGAAACCCTCCCGTCCCGCAAATTCCCGCAATTTCCCGCAGTCAAAATTTGTTGCAATAATTGAATATATTTTAATGAAATAAAATAAAAAGCACAAATTCTTTTGATTAATTTTTTCACTGCTTTCTATTTTATCCATTTTTTGGCTGTTATTAAAAAGCGATTGACCATC
>JAUJYT010000160.1:0-26762 GCA_033996565.1 Nanhermannia nana
CTTAATTTTGGTATATAATTAACTAACGATTTGATTTATTTCACATAAATGATTTAAATTGCGAATCAAAACAACAACAAACTGCTCTTCAGTATTCGCCAGTCATTTATTAATTCTCATTTGCAGAATAGAAAAGTTGCCAAACATTATGCTTTTGTATAAAATATTAATTTAATTGTTATTATTCTTAATGCAAAATTATTTTAGTGACTTGTGTTATGAAAAAACCAATTTCTCATTAAGATTAGATTATATTTCTCATAAAACTAAAATGTATTGCAGTGTATATTGATTTCAATTAAAAAGGCTCTAAATCATAGATAGATCTGAGAATATGATACTTAATACGAAAAGAGCTGAAGAATTATAGGATTTTAAATAACTATATTATAATTTTTTGATAGCTCTTATTCTCAATTCTTTGTAGAGTTGATTGAGCGGAATTTCATCAAACAAAGGGCTACACAAATGGCTACACAAAGGGCTACACAAAATTTTTATCGAATTTTACTTAAAGTTTCCTTTGCTATACTCTATTATTCTAACTTTTCTACTTCGATGGCATGCATTAAACAATTCATCTTAAAAAGGGTTTTGCAGTGTTTTCTAATTCAGATTTTTAATTAATTTTGTACAAAAATCTTTTCTGAGATTCATATCACAAAATGGATATAATAAATAGTTGAGAAACGACCAAATTTATAATTCTGACGTCGATTATTAATCATTATGTTATTGCAATATGTTATTAAAGTTTAAGAATACGTAAAATATAAGATTAAAAAAATTGAATATTCTTTCACTTTATAAATCCTACTATAATTAGAAAAATCATATTTTGAAGCCTCATTTGAAAGATACAATTATTTAAATCAAATAATTATTTGGTCACGTTTATTGATACACCAAATTTGGTTTAAGGCATATATTTTATGTTTTATAGATTTCCTTTCAATGAAACTTATAATGAATCAGTTTTATATAAATCATATTTAAAATATAATTTTTTAATAGTTTTTGTTAATAACAGAGCATAAGAATAAAGTTGCATTTATTTGTTGCACTCAAGTTTGAAGAATAGACTCAATTTTTTGCTTTTTACTTAATTTTGGTCTTTTAAGATGTAATCATTGGAATTAAGATTTATTTTTTAGAGTATATGTTCAACTATTTTTCAACTTAACGTACTTTTAAGCTTTCTCATAGCTGTGCATAATTTTTATATTTATTTAAGAGTTGGTCTTTAGCATAATTTTTTTAATGAAACAAGTCTTTAATCTTACTTTTGAATTACATTAATCTGTTTAATCACCATATACAGTATCAATAATTTAGTAGTAATTGCCATTAAATATTACCCTTTTTCGGCTGTGATATAGTTTATCATTAATTCGGTTGCTTTATTCAATAGGGCCGTAAGCAAATCGATCATTTCGGTTATCAGATAAAAATGCGATGAGTTGTATTTTCCAGTCATTATGATTGTCATTACATATGTGTTCAAAAGTCTTAGTGGGGGTTTGACCTTACCTGAGAAGCTTTCAAACCTTAAGGTATAGCTTCGCATAAATTATGATCGAATACAAACTTTGAAATATGTATTGGGTTTTCAATGCATTGCAATACGTTTTATAACTTTATAAGAATATTTTTTTTAGAATTTAATCACAATATTAAATAATTATTGCTTAATAAATGCTTAACATATAAAGGGTTTGATTGACCGTTAATGATATTTTGCACTTAAAGGCATTCACATTAAGATGAGGTCAGTTAAAAGTTTCAAATGTATAGTATTGTATAGTATTGTATAGTATTTAATGTTAAATATGTTCGAATTAATCAAATTTAATTGCATCGCATGATTACAAATACAGAAAGTCTTCAAATAGTAATTTATTTGAAAATATGTCCTAACCCTTTAAATTCTCTTCGCTATAGTCTATTATCAAATTATGTATGATGTCTGTGAGAAAAAAAATTTTACGTGTACTCACACTATGTTTTTTCTGTTTCTCGATTTACGATTTAAGATAAGGGCCACTACTAGTAAACTCAGGTTTTGAATAGTACTTCACTAATTTTCTCAAACTTTATCTCAAGGTCTTCCAAAAGTCCCTTAATTAGCAATGGGAATGATAAATAACATTTTAGTAATTTAGTTACAAATCTGGTTTATTATTTGAATAGGTTTTGATTTTGATATAACATACAGTACTAAACCAATACTGTATTTTTTCGTGTATAATATTTCATGTCTGTGGGAGTCTTCTCAACTTGTATTACTTCTTATTTTTTAAATCATTTGATTTATTTAATATAATTTTGTTGGTTTCAACATTTTTAGCACATTTCACTTAATATCAAAATACTTATTAAGTTTTTAAACAATTTTATGTTGAAATTTTGTATTAACATAATTTTAGTGAATTTAATTATACGGCATTTAATTGAGACTTGAGAGTTAGTTAATAAGTTAGTTAATAAGTTAGTTAATAAGCTAGTTAATAAGCTAGTTAATAGCTGTAAAATCTATTAGTTTGGATAATTCAATATTAGTTTGTTTCATGCAATTGTGAATTATTTTAATACTCGTTTTTAAAACGTTTAAGTGGTTTTGTTTTCTATAAAAATTTAATATATATAGAAAATTCAAAATTTGCTTCTTTAGAGTTTTGTTCAAAAATCTGTGCTCTCCATGTTGTTGTTGTGCTCTCCAAAATATCACCTGAAGTGTTTACATTTGTACCAAATATGGCCTCAATTTAATTGATTAAATTCAATCGAATTATAAAGCAATTAACGAAAGAACTCTACTAATGATTGTTGTCTGCCATTAATTTTCTCAGAAAGTTTTAATGATAAGAAAAATTGTCAAATACTATGTTTACAAATATTAATGTAATTCAAATTATGAAAAACCTGTATTAAGTATATGTATTTTTTACATATCCATAATTAGAGTAGCATACCTGTATTTATAAAGCTATTTGTAGGAATAGGTCTTCTTTGAAAATTTTATTTAAAGCATATAATTATAAATGATTAACTCAAGTACATGTTTCGCTTTAATAGTAATTACTAATTGCTAATTATCGATGCATTGCTAATGATTCTCGATTTATGAAGTTATGAAAGTTTTATTGTTCTATTAAATTGTATATCATTTCAATGGGAGTTAACATTTGACTCATATTAAGAGAAAGCAAATTATATTTGGAGAAAGTAATTAAACGGTAATGACTTGAATTTCGATACAATAATTATTCTCAAAGCTATAGTTTTAATATAAAGCGTGTTTTTTGTGTATACACAGCAATCATCACTTCTTTTGATATTTTTATAGTGCAAAAGAAAAGTCGTTTAATTTCTCTTTTGTGTCCGAACATCTATTTAGAAAAGCAATTACTCTGTAGTTTCAACCATCAAGTGTTAGATGAGAGTAAATATTTGGTCATCAGTTCTATCAGTTCTTTTATAAAATTAATTTAATTAATTTATTTAATGTATTAAAAGTTGCCAATAAAGGTCAGGATGGCTGCAATTTTAAGGCACTGAAAGATTTATAGGTTATTAGATGTGCTGACTCTCAAAATTCACTAATTGCTTGTGGGCTCAAAAATACTGGTGTTGAGTCCTAATCGTGTTTCACTCTTGTCGGTCACACTAACTGATTGTTCTCACAGATTCTTCTCAAAGAATCATAAGTCTCATGAGAAATAAATCTTAAATAAGATTTACGATAAACTAAATTTACACACAACTCTATTCAAAACTTACATAATTGTGCAGATATTAACACATGATAATCAGATTATTTATATTTTCATATTTCATATTTCAAAATTTCTAAATTTTTATTCTGAAGCTTAAATCAAATCTAGATTTGTATGTGTTTGGAGTATAAGTTAATTATTTGTTTAGAAACTATATTAATTAAAATTTTGTTGCATAAAGTTATTTAAAGCACTTTCAAGTTTATCTATTGTAAAATTAATCGAAAATTCCATCAGAAAAGCTCAAACATGCAACTCATTTGATGGCAATTAGCATAAAGCTAGCGGTCGGCCATATTTTGGTCCTCAAAGGCAGCCAATCTATTGCCTGTAGTGAAAAAATGATTTAATCTATCGTTTAGAAGTCAAAGAAAAAAAAAATTATAATTAGACTTATCTGAATCTCATAAAAATTTTAATCATTCATAAATTGGACGCTTCTTTCTCACTGCAAATTTTTGTCTTTAATTAAAGAAAAACTTTGAACTTTTAAATATTGAAAAATGAAAAATTTTCATTTTTTTAGCTCAATATAAGGGTAGACTCATTATACTTAAGATACTTGAGTAGAGAAATAAAATAAAATAAATGTTTCAATTTATAGCGAATTGAGATCAATATTTATTTTCCACAAATCTTAAATATTTTAAACTTTCTATATTATAAAATATGACTTTAATAAAGTAAACTTGTGCTCTATTAATAACATTACTATGGACTAGAGTTTCTTGAAATCGATTCGTTCTCAAAAAGTAGTGTCAAAATTGATGAAATATATCTTAGAGATAATTTATGATAAAATTATAATATGAAGATCGGAATTAATTTAGTTGATCTACTCAGAAATCGGTGATGGGTTAGCTCAGAAATATGATGATAGATAATGATAGTAAGCCTATTAAATGGGTGAATAAGTTAGCCATTCGATGCCTTCGACTTTGAGCCACTATTTTAATTGAATAAAATATTATTTAAGATAAAAAATGGCTCACATTTCGAAAATGTAGCAGAACTTGTGCGATAACTAATGGCGTGTGTGATCGGAAGACCACTTTAGTTAATAAGTAACATTTGGGACATTATTATTCCTTAGCTATTAATAAATAGATAAGTTTTTGTTCGCCAAAAGTTTTGCCAAAAAACAACTGTTGATCAGCAATGGTATAAAGAAAAGGCATCGCATTTCAGATTACAAGTTCTTCTAGCAGTGAAACCAATGTTTGAAAGCAGTGGTATATCATTATGTTTGGTGTAAATGCTTGAGGCGATTGGGGGCAAACATAGAGACCAGCCCTCACTGACAATGATTAATGTAGTCTTTCATGACTGCAAAGGCGTTCAGAACCATGTGATTGGAGCTGAATTGCAGCCGCATTTCTAATGTATCTCCGCCTCAATGCAGTTATTTGACGTCACACTAAAAAAACTGATCCAGAATTCGTTCAATTTTATGTTTACCAGAATCTGCCACTTGAGGGCTGCCGAAGACGACTATTCATGTTCTTTACGTTGTACTGAAGTCTGTATAGTAGAGAAAGCCTGAGTTGATCGGCCCAATGGCCAAATAACCCAAAATGGCTTCATGTGGTTATTGTTGATAAGTTGACAAAGAAATCTTATTTTATTGAACGAATATTGCATTTGTCAGGTAAAGAAGGTTTTGTGTTTTGATTGGCATGAAATACACATTTTTAACATACTTACTATGCATACTTATTATGCATACTTACGATAGGACTTTCATACTTTTGTATGAGTTACTGTCACTTCTAATACTCTAATCACTACTTTCTTCTCACCTTAACTTATTATTGACTTAATTAGTTTTTACGCATAATATTATCGTTAATCACTTCTTCATGTCTTCCACTCAACTAAATGCCTAAGTTCTAAAAAATAATAAATAACTTATACTACATATTGAAATATGATTAAAAGCTTGTTTAACAGCATTTCATTATTAATCTTATTATTTTCATGTATAAAATTAATAAATCTTCAATTTTGAACAATGTTGCACCCAATATAAGGGTACTGTAAGAGCAATGCCACATACTATACATTTATGCGCCATATTATAGTCGTATTGTTTGAATTATGAAAAAAAAGAAAAAGTTGGAGTTTTATATTTCTTTTGTCCTTTAACTCAAAAGTATATATCTTATGGTTAGTAAATAAATAGTTACACTATATATGTTAGTAATAAATGACACTGTCATTTATTTTTAGTCATGTATTCTCTCTATGCTTGAAAGAAGATGAAAGAGTCTTTTAATTACTGTGTAGAATGTATGCTTCATATGTGCCTCATGTATGCCTCTGCCAGATATGTTATAGATATGCTCTTATGCGCTACTGTACTGACTATTTCTTTTTCCATTGCATTCAATTTGGTTTCGCCTCAACTCACTTCTTACCGTTGAAAGACTTTGATTACATAAATGCTTACTCGTTAGATATTTGTGTCTTATTTTTGTCTTATTTTTGTCAGACTTTTCCAATTCTGTCTACTTTTAGCAAAAAGAGTGATTGAATTGTGAAAAATGCTCAATATTTGAAAACCCTTTTTGCAGAGCCTCTCCTTTTCTAGTATTTTGAGAGCTATTGAAAGAGAGATGCATTAACTCTTAAGGCAGTAGTAGTAGCGGTCATTTCCTGCACAAAAAGACAAACACTGCTGGAGATCGATGTGCATCGCATTCACATTCGTAGTGCACATATATTATAATACTGTAGAAAAGAAATATTCACAAATACATCCTCAGAATCTATCAGTAAATGATATTTACTCACTCACTAACACAAAGCCATTGTTTCTCTATTTTCGCACAAAATTTTGTTAATTTTAACGCTGATATGAGTTGTCTTTGTCTTTGTGTTATCGTAAAGGTTGTGGAGTTTAAAGTTTTGTCGTTTATAATTACAAATTACGTGCAGCGCATAATTACAATTTGTATCCTTTTTCTGTGCATTCATTAAAATGGGATTCAATGCTCTGCCTCTATTTGATATGAGTACGAGTGTGTGTCCCCTTAGGATATATTTATGAGCTCTATTATTATAAAATATGGAGAGAAAAGTTTTCATTTGTGATGCTAATGATGATGAAAGGATGCAGTGCTGTCTTCTTTTCGCTTTCTTAATTCACCACTTTATCGAAAAGTATACATACAGTTTATATATACTGATGAATTAGAATTATCTTTGTTTTTATATCTCATATCTTAGAGGCTGTGAATTCAGATTACATACAGAAAAAAATAAGTTAGAGCTGGAGTTATAATAAGAGTTATAGTTAGACGTGTAGAATAACAGAAGATAAATGAAATAATTCTGACAAAAAAGTGAATGATATACAGTTATACACTCAAAACATTAAAACTTGCACTTATCCTATTTCAATCATTATTCTATACTATATTGTAAAATGTAATACTTGTACGCATAGTAATGTGTTCAATAATAACCTTCATATTTGAATTGAGTTTATCTATAATTGTTTTGTTTTCCATTAGATTTTGATAGTGTTTAAAGTTTTTTGATAGCAATTAATATGTATTTAAAATAGTTAATTGTTTTTGTTGATCATCAAAATGTACAGTACAGTAAAGATTGGAAATTTGAATCATTCATTAAAACACTCATTAAATAATTTAAATTAGAATTAATTATTATTGAATTTTATCAGATATTCTCTTTAATTTTTTGTTATATAATAATTTTAATTCAAACCCACCATTGAATATGATTTGACACATAAAAATTATGAAATAATTGAAAGAACATGCATTGAATAATTCATATAAATATAACCAAAAGCGCATTGTCTGGAGTTTACATTAAAAAACAGGCGTTCGTTAATTTTTAAAATTCATAAATCTGTTGTAAAACAACTATTAAATTCATAAAATTAAATTAAATTACTATAAAATAGCTGAGACTGGACTGGATTATAAAAAAATAAAAATTAGCGATGGTTTATGAGAAATAGATAGATAAGAATGAATGTTCAAAATGGAGAATTTCTAGTGTAAAGTGTATTAAACATATAGCACACTAAAGACAATTGAAATTGAATCAATATGAGCACAGAGAGCAAAGAGGATGAGATGGGAGGGAGGAAGAGAAGTAAGGAGAGCGTGCCAAGAAACCATTTCTCTTGAGTGAAGTGAGTGCAATGTATTGCACAACACAGCAAACAAACAACACTAACACTATGATGAATTTGGGATCGATTAAGTTTACAGAAAGAAGTCAAACCATAATACAATAACAATGCATATTCAATCTATTCAATACCCCTGCCATTTGTGCCTTTTATGCCTTTTTGTGCCTTTACTTAATCAAATCACTTATTTGTTAACAAACTTAAATAGAAAGTTACTTTAAAGTAATTAGTCATTAAAATATAGCACTGTTAACCATTCCAAGAATATTTTAATGACACACTCGTCAGCTTAATGATCGGTGAAAAGTTGAGAAATTATAGATGAGTTAAGAAAAGGTGTTATAATGAAAAGAAAAAGTGAGAAATCAAAAACTTTTTCGCTGAGCGTATATCAGCCGATATTTAATGTCATTAAATGTCATTTCCATGAAATGAGTTTTTAATGAATATTGACAACAGGCACGAGAAACTCCGATAAGAGATACGATTTAATTTGAAAACTTAACTTTATTTTCGATTTACTAAAGTAGTGATAATGTATTTTTCATAATTCATGAGTGGCCAATACTTTGTGTTTATGTTTGTCTCTGTATATTAGTGGATGAAAATCTAAGGGGCAAAACACCTGCCTTTCTCTGTAGGAACCACACTGAGAGCCGAAAATGATCGATTGACACGAGGCTCTGCAAGTGTTCCTTCTATAATGACCACCATTTGCCTCGCACAAGATCATTCATAATAAGCGCACCTGTTTTGATGCTAACATATCAGTTCTCATTGGGAAACACACTTAACATTAATGAGTCTCTATTTGAATTATTATATAAATAAAAGGTGTTTGAGTTAAATATAGGCAAATGTTAGTAATAATATAGACAATAAAAATCGGAAATCTATTTTTGCGTCAATGAGTCAACAAACGAATATATACTATATATGTGTGCGATGTATAGAATATTTACATCATTATAGAATCAATAATTCATTTTTGACGGCATATAATGTTAATATTATTTTTCATTCTCTCTCATACTCTTCACTCAATTCAATTTAAATTACAGAACCAAATATTTTAGAATCAGAGGGATATCCAGCATATAGAATAAGTTAATGCACCAAAAGAGACGAATCACTCTAAAAAATAATGATTCATTGGTAGGGCTCTGCATTTCAAGTCGCCTAACTTGATGCCCTTTATTATTATGACGACTCAATGCGAATTTTATATTATGAGCTCTATTCCAATATCCCGATCCCCACTTCATCACTACTTGAGTCCACGTGAATATTACTTATTGCAAGCAATCGCGTACATAGCATAACATAGCATAGCATATAGTTTTCTATATAAAAGTACTCATGTATTGCTTATATAACTTATATTTTTACGTCCGAATGGTTGTGTTGGTTCAAATCCTGGTCGCATAAATCAAAGCAAAGCGAAAAGAAAAGAGGGGAATTTTCAATCTACTGCACACCAGTACTGCATCATTTCATCTCCATAATAACTTGAGTACTGTTGGCTTGTGTTCTCTTTTTCTTACTCGACGCTCTCTTGTGTGCTTATGAAGATGTTGTTGTGTAACAAAAATTGAGAGAACTTTTTAATATAAGACTTAGGGGTGAATTATAACTATAGCTGTATAACAGAGAATATCAGAGTATAAAAGTATAAGATTGCAAACTTTGGCGAGTATTAAAAAGTGATCGTGAGATTTTGTTGGGGTCATTGGCGGGGCGTCTCTCACGGATGTGTTGAACTCTATGACAATTGCTATTATTGAGAAAGAAGTAGAAAACGAGAAAAAAGAAATATTGAATGAGAGAGTGAGACATACATACATACATACATACAGACAGACAGACAGACAGACAGAGAGCGAGAGAGAGAGAGAGAGAGAGAGAGAGAGAGACGCACCCTCTTGTAATTCTTGTGAATCCCACTTTCAAAGTATTGGATTTACACTCACTCTAAAAAAATGTATTTTCTATTCAATCTTTGATGCACTGAACTATTCTTATACTCCATTTTTATATAATTTTTTATGTAATTTTTGAGACTCAGGTGTGGCTATAAGTTGTAGTGAATGTATAGTTGTATAGTGTAGTACACTGTGAACATCTCCTTTGCATGCAGTCACTTATCATGTGCATTAATCCAGAACATACATAATATTATACATAAATATATGGTATAGATGTATAGCTTTTAAAAAGTATAGTTTAACAGCAAAGTTAGCGCTAATTTGACTGAAGCTGAACGCGAAGATTGCAGTTCAGTAATTAATGTTAGACAGATATGAATGACCGCTAGCGATCATATCATTGGCGATGTAAAGCTAAGAGCGATGTAAGAGCAATGTAGGCCATATTCATCAGTCATTGTCATCGATGTGAAGAGTTTTCTCTCAATTCCCGCTACGATAAGACATCATCCTCTGCACTATAAGGCACTGTATCTTTTATAAGGCGCAAACTTTACTATAAAAGGCAATACATAGTGCAGCGCAAAACTGCACCTTTGAAAATGCAATACAACAGTTTTGTATATATGGCTAAAATAGTGCTGCGCTCTAAACAGAGTACACTATCATATCAGTGAGCCATACAACGCATTAGTATCGATTGCTTTTGTGCACATTTAATGTATTTTCGATTCGACTTCAGTTCTGGCCCTTATTTTTATTGATTCGCCAATACTTCCACACTCTTTTCCCCTTCACGTCACATATATTTATTTCTATAACTTAAGAGTGGTGTAGCAGAAAGTTTTTGTACAATATATATACTGTATATACAGTACTATTCGTATATTTATATATGGCTTATACATGTATATGAGTTATATGTATGTATAGTATATGCACATAAAAGCAAGAAATGTGCCGCCAGAATATGAAAAGCTCTAACTTATAATTTTCAGTGCATTCAATCCAAAGTGGATGGCATGCATTGCATAACACATGGATGGGCGCAGCTTTTCAGTGTTAGTTTTCTAATTCAAATGCATATCTGCACATATCTGCACAGTTTCATTTCTCTTCCAACTTTCCTTTCACTAGTTTTGATATACTCTCTATTTGACTCATATATATTGAAAGTAACGTATTTTGATAGTTTCATGCAAACGATATTTCATTGGCACTTCTTTGCAAATTAAATTCGCTTCTATCATCAAAAGGGAAGGGTTTGAGCACAGCTGGTGCACTCGCTAAGCTGATTTGGCTTACGTCTGACTTCAAAACTGGTAATAGTGTAACCCTACACAACACAACTCAGTTGAGAGAAACTGATTAATAAATCAATGCGAGAGATGAGAGACAACTTACACACAGACAGACAGAGACCAACACACACACAGAGAGAAATAGAGGAGAGACACACAGACAGACAATCAGATAGATAGGGGAGAGAGAGTGAGAGAGACAGAGATCGAAACAGTCAGGAAATGACGATACTGTTAAAAGCAACACAGCATTGTTCATACTTTTTATGCAGAAATACTATACTGATATTATATAATATTTTTTCTTTAAAAAGTTTTTCATTTTTTAATCTAAATACTGACATAAATTGTGCATAATTTTCGATCAAAAGATCTATGTATTTAAGTATCAATAAACGGGCGAAATACACATTCTATAAGTTATATCTCTAACTGATATTAATTATTATTATAATTAATTTGATTTTCGTTTTCATAAAATAACAATTTATTTTCAATGTTATATATCATTTGGAATGTTTGCGTGGGCTCTAATATATGGATGAGTTAGTGTTTCCCAAAGTAAAAAATAAAACATCTTAATAGTTATCCTAATTTGCATACATAGAGATAATGCTTCTATAATTGAGAAAAGATTTGAGTGATATCGAAAGTTAGTGCAGTGCCATTTGAAATAATAGTAGTAATAGCGCCTAAACAATCATTTTGATAACCTTGTGTAATACATAAACAATCGGAAGCAATAACCTTCATATACTTGGCCTCTTTCACGCTTAATTAGGCTACTGAATGGAGCTAATAAACAGAGATTATAGAGTGACGACTTTTATCATGATATTATAGGTTCTATACAACTGTAGAACTGTTACTGTAGAGTTGTAAGTGCTATACTATGATAATATATATAACTTATATCTGTTTATATATAGGCATACACTGCACTGTACTGTACTCTACACATAGTATGGCTGTCTCTCTCCTCTCCTTCTCTTTTTCCATTTCTCTGCTTTTAGATCTCAACTCAATTTTCTCCTACTGTCGGAATGTGAGATGATATGAAACATCTCTTACTATAATTACTTATACAGTAGAGTTTTGGTATTAGGTTTGTATGAATGTTCATACAAGAAAATACTTATACAGTATATAAATAATATACAAAATGAAAGACAATAGTGAAATGAATAAACTGCACTATGAATTAACGTAAGGAGTAAATTAGATTGCGTTGAGTTCCCCCACAGGAGGACACATAACTTTCATAACATATCTAATGCTTGTTTGCATTCACATGTATTCTTAGCAAACCTGCTTCGAGGCATATCTCACTGATTTGATTTGATTTCATGGTATAGTAATATAGATAATAATAATACAGCACAAGTATTCATGCATTGAAAGCAGACAATGTGCGTGTGTATGAGTTGTGTCTGTATCTCGAATATTGCATTGCATGATATCTTTGCATGTTTTCTCCTAAACTTTTGCCATAAAATTCATACAACTCTGTATTAGAGTACATTTGAGTCTCTCACTCATTCACTTCACTCTCACTCGTTCTCATCCCTTGAGGTATTTGTCAGTGAAAATGTCAACATAGCTCCGAAATTGATGAATCTCTTGAGGCCAGAATGCGCTACAATATAACCGACGAAAACTTATCGAAACAAAGTTTGTTCTCTATGATAAATGATAACACTCTGATATCACATCGCAAAGTAGGCGTAAATCTCAAATGAAAAACACAAAAATAGTGAACTTCTTAATCAAATCAAAATAGAAATACGAAATGTTTTCAAAATATCAACAAATATATAAGAATATAAGGAATATAAAGAATATAAGGAAATATATTCAATTTGCACTTTTTCACTACTAGTATTCAAAACTTTTATACTGTTTCAGAATAATGTTTGTGCAGCTCTTACTCTAATACAATCTGTCCTTCAGTTCAATGTTATTTTTGTTGTTCAATTTACGAGCTTTTATTCCATCACTTTTTAAGGTGTGTTTTCCTGTGTCTTTCTTATCTCGAACTCGTCTCTTACTCTCTTTGAGTTAGAGCTGGCATTTATTTTTGGTGCTATTTTGGAGTTTTGTTGTCCTTCTGCTAAAAGTGGACAGCAGTAGAAACTCAATAAATAAATAAAACAGAAAAGTAACAGAAGAGTGAGGTTCTAATAGAAAATAGTTGAGCACCAAAATAGTTAGTCGAAGCAGAAGACACCTGCAGTTTTAAAGTCGTCAATGAAGAAGCTAAAAGCGGCCTCTTTGTGGTGCATGTTATCTCTCTGATCCCCATCCATGCGTTGCTAAAAGTTCTCTTACAGTTCAAGTCAAAGCTTGGTTTTAAAAGTTTGTATTTTTAACTTTTGTGAAAAGCAGAAGCAGTTATCAATACTATAAATGCTTTCTTACATTAGTCTAAACTTCTCTCAACTGTACTGTTGGAGTGAAACAAAGTTACAAATGTTTAGTGCTATATCTCTTGCCTGCATTTCTACCACAACTATCGTAAACAGCTTTACTTCTAAACTTTAAACCTTACAGTGCTTTGCCGTTTGCTAAGAATCTTTTTTGCCCACTTCACTCACTCTGATCTTTTACTTCCATTTCCATTGAATTGCATTTTCAGTTTTTAGAGCATATAAATGTCAGTCTTCGCCACTAAAGTGATCAGTTCTACCTCTCAAATATGTTTAATATTAGATTTGTCGTAGTTTTTCTCCACTTATTTCTATGCTTTCTTACCATCGCTTACCATCGCTTACCATTACTGAAAAGTTTTTCTCTCATATGATCAATAATGATGAGCAAAAGAAAAAATAAACAATCACTATATGAGAGAACTTATGAGAGAACTTAATTAACTTAAAGTAAATTTGAAAAAGAAGGCGTTCAACATATATATAAACATAGTGTACATTATGGTGGGGTGGAGTTCAAAATTCATAAATTTGAGTTATGACATGAAATATAACACTCAAATTACGTCTCTAATTAGTGTGTTTGCTGTAAAACATTGTAACTCCATTACCAGCTATTTATTGATATTACTTCACTCTTTCTGTCTCTGTCTATCGCTAATTATCTTTAATTCTTCTATATTTTCATTCATTACTATTAGACTAGACTTTCATTTTTAAGTCCTATAAATCACTTTGGAAATCAATCAAAACTATTATCGCTATTAATTTATAGTATGATATAATTATTTGAACTCAAACTTTTAAGCGTCAAACTTCTATACCTGAAAACAATGTGAATGTTGACTCCATTATGAATATATGGAAACTTTAAACCGTAAAAAACCCATATTTGAAATAATAGTATGAATAATGACGTACATTCAAATAATTTTATGTTTATTTGACATGATTTGAATAATGAAAATGATATATTTTCTAATAAATATATGCTGACCAATGTATTACTTATATTATCTATAGTTATGCGACTTATATATAGCTAACCATTATAGGCATTCACTGTCAGTGCAAAGCAAACAGTATTCTTAATTTATTGATCTTATACATTAAAAAGCACAGCTATATAGCAAAAACAGAATCAGTTTAAATAATTGAAAATTTAAAATCATATAAAAATTTTTATGACTATAAAAACAGTAAATTATCATAAATTTAAAAACTATATAAATTAATTTTCTCTTAATTACCAACTATTCCATTAAGGTTTTACATTTTCATTGAGAGTTCTTATTCTATAAGAAATTAAAATAATATTATTATAATAATAACCTTAATAGCGCTGTATAGCGCTCTTTACATAAAAGCTGCAATAAATTAACTTATAATAAGGTATAAAATTTAGAGCACATGAAACTGTTTAAATATACAGCAAGTTTTATTTGTTTAGATCAGACAAATTGGTTTATAATTAGTCCATTCATAAAGTTTGTATTTAAATATTTATTATATAAATAAATTATAATCAGAGCTATTTATTCAGTAGAATTTGTTATTGAGATAACAGTTTTATTGATAATAAAACATAAAAAGTGCGATTTTTCGCTATCATAAAAATAATCAATACATAAGCCATACATTAAAAGTGACCGCCATTTCACTTCTTTTATTTGTATAGTAAGAAAAATACATTTTTAGAAAGACATAACTTATAAGAAATAAAATTTATCTCTATCTTATGGCGAGTTAATGAGATGTAACAGTTTTACAGACATCAAAAAAGAATGAATTCACTCTTAATCATGTTTTTATATTCGTTTAAAAATAAGTACTATTATTAATTCTCATATCTTATGTGATTAGATAACACAGATATGATCTGCCATTCACCTCATTTAAGGGAAACTCTGTATCCAAGCTTGTATTGTATGATACATTTATTATTACAATAATAATACAGTTAAAATTGCCACACATTTTGTTAGACTCCACTATAAATTTTCTTTATAGTCTATTACAATATGATGTGTATTACATTTGACCCTCATTGGCATCGCGACAAATCTGACAAATCTTGATTACCTGTACTAAGACTCTCTACTAGTTTGACAGCCATTGTATTAAGTATGGAATACATTGACTTGGAATACATACGAGTGAGTGCAACAAAGTTTGGGTTCATTCTTGAATTGTCAGATGAATTTCCATTAATGATGTTTATCTTATGAGGTTTTGAGGTACAGGAATAGCATTCATATATAACTCTACTCTATTGTGAGTACATTTAACTGTTTCTATAGAAGAGAAAAGTTTAAGATAATATGCATTGACTTCTATGCTATATTACCCATTGATGTTGGGCTATATTTTTGCTGTTTGGCTGCTTCTATCAGAAAAATTGTGTTTTGCAATCAATCTGGGATTATAAATCATGAGTTGGCGCGCAAGTGCATCAGTGCATGTGTGCTGTATGTGCTGTATGTCTGTGTCTGTGTGTGAGTTCTAACTCTCAAACATAGTACAAAACTAGAAAACTTTGCTTTGCCATTGACATCACTGATTGATGACTTTGAATTTCGCTTGAGTCCAATGCAAGCGCCCATCGATTGTAGAGCCCTATATACTGTAGCTCAAGCATTACTAGTTTTCTATGTGTCTCTATTTCTCTTTATTCTTCTCTCTGAGTCTCTGAACTAAGTTTGTTATTCACACACAGGAATCCTGATTTATATGATGAGTCACTTTTTCATTTCACTTCGGGATTTACCTAAGAGTAGAATCTGTTATTGGCATTGAGAGTGAGAATGAGAGACACTGTGAGACACATGACTGAGTGTTAGGGAGAGAGAGAGAGAGAGAGAGAACTCATGGCAGATGATATGAGGGAAAGGTTTTCGTTTATTTTAATATAAAAGTCTTATATAAACTGTTATAGCATGAAAACAATGATACAATGTATGCACTATACTTGCCATCACTGTTTGATGAGCCGATAATAACGGAATTGAAACTCATTTCCTATTTGCTGTGATGCGTGCCTTCTCTCCAACATGTCCTTTCGCAAGTTTGCAATAAATTATATCAAAGCATAAGCAGTTGGTTTTATTATTTATTATGCGAGTGTATGGCATACTGTACGGTGGTTTTCGTGGTTTGGCTTAAAACTTATACGTAAACCAAATGACAAATGCTTGAAAGAGTGAGACGTTGCCATTGCTGCTGATGTTGCAGTTGCTTGTGTTGTGCTCTCGTATAGTAGTCTTGCTCTGCACAGCATTACCAATATTGCGTAGCCTCTGCTTTGCTAAGTTTGCTATAATCATGATAGATAGCGGCAAAAAAGCCCGGATACAAATATATATTGCATTATCGTGTTTGCCTTTGTTTTATGCAAAAAGTGAAACTATGATAAAGCATGACAGCGATGAGCTATCTATTCCTCTATTCTCTATTTTTGTACTCTATTCTAACTCTATTCTATACCATATACAACGAAGTGCTAACTTCAGGCTTACCCATCTTCTCATCCACAGCCAGATGTGCTGCACAAGAATTTCCTTCCTTTTCTCTATTCAAAGAACCAGAAGTTGGTCTCGTTGTTGAAGTTGAACATTGCTGTTGTTGTTACGAATATTGAGCAAAGAAACAAATCTTTGTTTGAAAACCCAATGAATGAACTTCTACTACAAACATAAAAGAATAACCATTTGGTCAAAGTGTGAATTATATTTTGGGTATTTTGGTGCACAAAAATCTAAAAGATGTAAAGGGACGGACCGTTTAGGGTGGTCTTAGTCTTGGGATCAATTTTAGCAAATTTATTGCCAATAAACAAATGCTACTCTCTTTACACACACACATACACACACTCACTCACACACACACTCAGTCACTCACACTTTCATGCATTCATATACAACATCATAAGCCCATAGTTTAATATTTTCCCATAGCATAGCAAAACACATACATATATACAAGTAGAGTACAACACACACACAAATTTACACACACACACACACACATACAACACACACACACACACATACACTCAAAAAGCAATAACAATAAAAATAAAAGAGGCAGTGGGGAAAACTGGTTATGGCCTATTTGCTGACAACAGGAAAACACGCGCATTTTAAACACCATTTCTTATTGTAATTGTTTCTTAAAAGTTTTGACTATCTGTGAGGTTGAAATAAGATTTATATGCTGTTGCCCTCATCATTACTAATAGTATTGCCACTACAGCCATATTACTCCCATTTCAATGTCATGAAACACTGGAAGCAGTAATAATTCTATCTAAACGGTTGGCTCGATCTCTGTTTAAGATGCATTTTAGTAATTCTTAAGTAAAGCTAAGCTTATTTTATCTCTTAGTCATTACTTTCAATTGTTTGCCACAATCAATCCAGAGCTAAATTTGCCATAAGATCACACATTTGCAATTGTCTTCACTTAGTATTGTTGAAGCAGTTCGTCTTAGTTTTTTAGGTGAATCAGATATTGTGCTGTCATTAGTGCTTTGTTTTGGCCATTTTTCGGTTCTGATCTCTTAAAATTTTTCATCATTAGAAACTCATCAAATACGGTCTTTCAGTTCGCAACAAATTGCTCTCTGCACTCACTCTGCCATAAATGCGCACTTTTCGCATCTCAAAAGTTTCCATCAAAATCTGGAAAGTGTTTTCATGCTTTATACCTATTCGAGTGTGTAATTAAATTCCTATACGAGAGTATCAAAGCTCTGCTATCAATCTCTGGAATATATTGCATAATGTCTGCGATTTGAAGCTTTAGCAGCCTTTAGGATTGCATCTGCCTTTATATCATGGAATATATAGAATATATAAATGCATAACTGCATAACTTGACTTTTAATTTATGAGAAGATTAACTTTTTCGAAAGGCAGGATTTATAAGTAACTTCACTCAGCGTGCTTTCCATTAATTTACTGAAGACAATAGACTGGATTTAAAATTTTGTGTGCGCTTCACAGTATGCCAAAGGTAGTACTGATACTGGAATACAGGGTAGAGTTGACTTATAAGTCGAATGAATGCAATATCTATGCTTTTATTCTCACTATTCTGTACACATACAGTAGAATGTTGTGCATGTTGTGTATGTGGTATATGCTGTTTATTAAAAAAGGTCGACTTCACTCTCATTTTAATATAGCATAACTCGAATTCATGTAATATAAAGTTAAGGCACTCAAGACTTTAATAACTGACTGCTTGTATGCTTCTATTCTTTTAATAATCAGCTCAACATATTTTTAATTTAAAATGTTTTTGCATTCTAGTAAACTATTTTGCTGATGGCATTCATCTCTACTATTTCTCATGGTTGGCATTTACTCTCCTATTTGAGAATCGATATTCGGTCGATCTGTTTCAGCCTATCATAGAGTCCCTGTTTAGCTCCTGCAACACAGAGGTCGTTATGGGGTCAAACATTAATCATACTCTAGTGGGGACCCATTGGCAGGTAGGAATAACACCAACCAATCATATGACTTGCAAAGGTAGCACATAATAAATTAGCTAAAATATACATTAATCATTGCCCAACACACAACTTGCAGTGACATAAACAACAACTGCATAAGAATATTAAAAACTAACTATGAATTACATCAATAACATCATGAATTTGATGCAGATGTTGGTTTAGATCCATTAATATGTGAAACTCTCTTCTCTTTTATGAAAACTTATAATTCTATATTATAATCAGTAGTTGAGTAGAAGGTTATGATATCAATAATATGCCGCTATATTATATATTATATAAGTTTAAATTTATATATACTGTACGTACTTTAGTAAAAAAATTAAATATCAAAACCTGTTTGGGTGTAGGATCACAAAAAGCACGCAAAATATTTGAATTTCTAAATACTTAGAATGTTTGAAAGTTAGTAACTTTGGGGTCAAATATTTTTTGATTTTCATCTTATTCTCATATCTCATATGAGCTTTTTGACGGACAGTTTTGCCAGTTTTTTATGTCACATCTTTCACTATTTTTGAAAAGGAAATGCAATTCTGAGATTAGCATTGATTTATGAGATACCCAATGATAAATTGCCCCCAAACACACTATCACATTATTTTACGTGAACAGCGGCCGAAAGATGGATGAGCCTATTGTGCTGAGTGACTTTCTAAAATACATTTTCAAAATTGCAAAAAGAGGGTGTAAGGGGTCCGGCAATCGCAACAGTTGTTTTAATGCATTAGTTTTTTCTATTCAGCAAAACCTTTAGTATAACTTGAGTTTAATTAAATAACTTGCTGTACAAGTTTGCTAAAGACCTTCAAACATAGTTTGCTAATAATGTTTGTAGTCATCTCTGCCTTCGACCACCTTATCTACTGTTTTACTATCTAACTAATGATGAGGCACTCACTCTTGTCCTCGACCATCACCAATCATATTAAATAATTAAATTTTCTTCAATCATTTCATTTTGAATTTTCCTCTTGTTATGACTTATATTTAGGACATTAGAGAATAAAAATTTGTAATTTTAGAAAAAGAAAGCATTTTATTATAGCATGAGATAAGATCTTATTTCTAAGATTACTTTATTTTAAAAACTACTTAAATCTGTTAAGTCTTAAAGAGCTGAGAAATTTGAAAAATTATCACTTAAACTAATTTGATATCCAATTTGATAAAATGATTCATTTAAAGAAATGAAATGTCAATTATGAACAAAAGAGGTTTACTCTTCCATATACTTAGTGTAAAAAAAAGTAATGATAATAATATGCCGCCAAAGATCAAAGTTCAAATTATTTCATTATAGTTTTAATTCATGCAAAACACAATCAAAGAAGCATTTGAGGCAAAATTTAGTCATTGTATTTGTTAAATAGTTAGATGAAATTTTAGAATAGTTTTCGGTTGATTTATAAAGCGATTCATAACGATTTGTAATCACGCGAAAAAGGGTTCTTTGGCTGAAACGCCACTAAATTTTATATATTCAATAGCGTTGATGTTCAGTAATGTTAATAATGCTGAATGAAATTCAAATATTTGTTATTTGACACATTATATTATACTAGCGCTACATTATTTGCTGTGACTATGGCCTCACGCATGTGCATAATAAATGGTTAACAAAATTAATGACAGTTACATATACCAAACCATCCCCTCTTCACTCTTTACCATCAATATTGTAATTATTTCAATATATTTTATCTATTGATTCCTATTTTTCTTACTTATGCTAAAAATTGTTTTTATCAAAAACTTTTTACAACAATCTTCAGAAACTATAGGACATCGGGTGATTTCACTGATGCAGCTTTTAATATGATTTCTTCATCTGAAAGAATACTGAAAAATAATGTCTATTGATCTTAGAAGAAAAAACTCATCAGAATTTGGTTTTTCTCCACCCGAACTCCTGTTGTGAGTTAGGGCGCCATTCAGAACAGCATAGTATAGAACAGCATAGTATTTGCTAAATAACCAACATTTCGGAGAGAAATGGGGAACTCTAGGATGGGGTACAAGAATTATAATTACACTTTAGGCTACAGTAATCCATCACTGTCTATACTTAAATCTAACTTTTTGCGCACTACAGGCTAACTCACTCGCATAGAGGCATGTTTTCAACTAATAATATGCGCATCTTTAATGAGTTCTCTCTTTCCCCTCTCTGTCTCTGTGTGTCTCTCTCTGTATGTCCTTCTCTCTATGTCTGTCCGTCTCTCTGTCTCTGTCTCTCTTCGTTTGCCTATTCTTTATTCTTTTCTTCCTTTGTTTATTGTTTGTTTGCTTGTTTGCTATAAAAATAGGAAAACTTTATCTAATTTTATCTCAAAGTCTATATAATATAAATATATTTTCTTTTTTGAATGCATGCAATCGTTGAATTTTTAACTGTTATCGAACATGAAATGAGAAGTGCAGACCTGAAAACGCACTTTTTTCCCAATGAATATACGTTATTAAAAGTGTGAGAGCGTGAACATAATCGATGGCAGATATTGCAGATATTGCACTATTTTTACTGTTTTGAATTACTGTTTCACCTTATAAAATAACTTTTCATATAAATTGATATAAGCTTAAGCTTTTACTAGTTTTTGAAATGGGATGCATAGGAGGCATACAATTACTATCAATATGTATCTACAGTTAGTAAGCACTCACTGATGATTGCAGAAAACCTAAGCATTAGGCATTAGGCCATTCCTTGATTTGCTATTATGATTTCGCTCACGCACTCATCCAAAATGTAACGCTAACACGCTCTCAATGTAATTAGTAGTCCGTCTATTTTCATGCATTTTCGAGTCTAAAAAGAATTATTTCCTGCTGTAGTCCTTCTACTGTTCAATCGTTTGCTTCATTTGTTGTCGCATTTGTAAAAACTTTGGGTTTAAGGAAAGCAATAATAAATGATTCCCTGAAATGGATTACCATTTAATTTATGATTTGTTTTTTTCTTTTCAAATGGTCTGTTAATGATTTTTTAATATATATGTAATATTTGTGTGATTACAGTCGCACAATATTTATGTCCTCCAAACACAATCATATTCTATAATCTAAGACAAAAACCTCTTACCTGACGCTTAAGCTTTTCCTGTTTTTTTCCTCACAGGTATAATAATTATTGTGAGCGCCTTTTTCTGGTGAGGAGGCGTTCAGTATATTCTAATGAGTTTCGAATGATTGCTGATTTCGAAATATCTGTTGGAGAAGGTCTTGTTCCGCAACACATCATTCAAAATAGAGAACAAAACAAGGTTTCATTTTTTTATAATAAAAACACAATAATCATAATTGTGACACAACTTAACACTAATAAACTTTTAACATAACCTCAAAAAAAGAAAAAAAACATTAATACTATGTATTTCTTTTAAACTCTTCAAATGTTTATTTGAAAAATAAAAGTTTCACTTAAATTAACTGAAAAACAAATTATTTTAAAATTTTATTTGTAAGATAAACGACAGTTTTAAGGCTCGCTTGAAGTTTGTATCGAAGAGAATGCAGAGCTTATAATGAAAAATGTGTTCATTAGAAGCGAAGGCCGGCGAAAGCATTTATGTATCTGTAGTACAATCTTATAGTTTTCTTTCACAAATACAATGATCTCTTCCCTTACCATTTTGACAACGACTCATCACCTCAACCATTGATTGCGTCGAAATATCCCTTTTATATGTTTCTTTTATTTTTGTGCCATTCACTCACCGACTGTCATAAACCCATAAAATTAAAAGGTATTTCTTTAAACTTTAACCGCTTTCCACTAATTTATGCCTCGAGGTAGAGCAGGTTTCTAGATATGGCGCTTCTCATCGCAATCTACTTTATCAATCGAATATCACTTCAGACTTGTTGAGATAAAAGCATTGCTGCACTACTTCTTTAATATACAGCCATAACATCCATCATTGAATAATTTAAACTCGATTTCGAGAAACTTACAATTAGTTTATTAACTTATAGTAACTTTCTCTTTATTATTAATGTGTTTATGATGCAAATTTTTTTGCTACTATTATATTAATGTGTAAATCATTAGCCACCAAAGTGGTCGAATCAAAAATATTACTTTTTTAATGATGTATTGAAAATCACTGAAAAGTTATTTACCTTTCTTTTAGTTTGGATTATGAATTATGTGAATTAAATGCTGTTCTAAATTTGAATAAATAAATTGAAAAAATAAATGCACAACATTTTTTGGAAATATAAATAGATTACTATTTTTAAAAAAGTCGAGTTAATTATTAAGGCAAGTCTCGTTTTTCAATAATTGGTTGTCTATAATCAGATGTTTTGAGGCAGTTTAGATTTAATTTGCTAGAGTTCTGCCCATTGTTGCTTTAAAGATCATGAATTATAAAATCTAATCAATCATTGTTTTGTCAATTTTTTCTTCGCAGCATTTAATTCAAAAGTATCATTAATAATATGGAGATATGCATCGTGTGAAATGAGCAATTGAATTAGAAATAACTAGAAGTTAAATGCAGTTAATAAGATACAATTTTTTCAAATTCTAGTGTCAAAAAAGTTAAGCATTTCTGATCGGCTTATCTTTAGTCAAAATTAAAAGTTAGTTAAATATGAGATGGAATTGAAAAATGTGCGGATCGAGGAAAGTCGAAACGATCCCGAGTGGAGACGCTATGAGCCAAATAAATTTTATTGATTAGTTTGGTTTGTGCTGTTCATCCAATTTTCTATTGACAAATTCCCTAAAAGATGGGGTAATAAACGTTTTCTTTTTCTGATAAAGTTTGCAATAGTGAGCCGACATCATTAGGAGTAAAAACGTTAGTAAAGTTATACTTCACTATTGAGAATTCTAAGGTCTAGTCTAGAAATACTCTACTGTATAATGCAATATAATAGCAGTGGAGTTGATATTGCGTTTTGTCATTATAGAAATCTAGTGGCAATTCATTGTAAGCCATGTTTGGCATAGTTTATGCTTATTTGGTTATATTCGAGCTCAAAGATATTTATATATCATTAATCATTTAGAATTATAAAATAATTCTTAGCGATAGTCCATTTCAGAGCTATTTTAGTGTTTGCACTCTAGAGAAGGGATAGATAGAGCTTAAAGAGAAAGGTTTTGATCCACAAAAAGCGGAAAAGTGAAAAAACTGTAAAATAAAATCTTAAATGTAAACTAAGATTAAAAATGGGACCACTAAAAAGTTTGCGTTTGCGGTGACCATTATTATGCATGAAATAACGTCTTTGACTTATTCTCACTTATTCTCTATATTTCTTTCTCACTTTTAGTCAGTTTCCCACCTCTTCATTGAGTTGACTTCAATATGACTTAATCTATTCGAAAGAAAGTGGGGATAAAAAGCGGTGCAATAAGTTTCTCTTATTCATAGAGGGGTACACTTCAAACATATAACAGCACACGAAAGGGCAACACATTTCAGCTCAATTGCGTTTTTTAAAATGGCATTTAAGCTTTACTGCCTGCTGTGTTGTCTTCTTGAAGTTGCTATCTTTTAGAGCATTTGATGAGTCAAACAGCCAACAGGTTGAAAATGAAAAGTACAGCAAAAATTACTTTACCATTTCCTTTTCCTTATCGATTTTCAATTATGGCTGTCAACTCTAGTGTGGATTGAGATCTACTAAAGTGGCGCAGACATGCACATCACTCATGGCTCATGAGTTTAGAGAATTGTCAGTCAAAAGGTGTACCAATTAATGTTTCTCAATATCAGCTTAAGGAATAATATTAATGGAACATAAGGTCTATTAATTGCTATACAATTAACTTATTCTTACTTAAAATGGAAAAATATATCTTTCAATAGAAGTAATAATAATAATATTGGTAAAAGTTAATGGGAATATGCAGTACACTATATATATATTGAACATATATATTGAATATAAGTTCAAATGGAAAAAAGGGAAAACAACACTCAGGAAAGGCATGGCCGGCAATGCAGCAAAAGAGGCAAAAGCAGTTATAGGTGGGCAATAAATCAAATGTTGTGTTCCATACATTGAGAGACGACGAGCCAAATGCAACGTAAATCAGCGAATTTCATATATGCAGCAGTCTTTCAGTCTTTCAGAGGCTTTGTATTTGTGTGTGTGTGTGAGTGTGTGTGAGTGTGTGTGTGTGTATGAGTGTGTGCTCCAATGCTGCTACAGAGCAGTAATAGAGCCAAAGGCACAAATGATTGTAAGAGTGGCTGTAGAGCACATTTAGCATTGATGCTCACCAATGCTCACCGATTGTGTCCATACAGTAAAGTACAGAGCAATACTCAGCCGATATGTTGGAGAGTTTGCAACTTCGGTTGAACACTTCTGAGCTCAACCGACTGACGCTGACTGCAATTATCTGTTGTAGAAATGATTATTGCCTAAAATTCTCGACATATTTTGGGAATAAGCTTTTGGGTGTCTGTATGATCAGTATTTCCTATAGATTTTAATGATAGAAAAGAAGTGTTCAATGCATGCCAACTGATGAGTGAGTTTAGAGACAAACTCAAACAAATATAATATAATAAAATACTACACATTAGATAACTTATACAGTTCTTTAATAGTATTATACACAATATTTCTTAACAATGACGACCAAACTTCTGACGAATGGCAACGTTAACGTCAAATTCTATTGATCTCACATGAAAGAGGACCATAATATAACAAATGATATAAAAGCACGCGATGCTATGCAATGCTGCTATTTTCTAACATCTAATACTGTCTTTTGTTGACAGAAAACTCTTGTTTCTTCTTTTGCTCAAATACTATTGAAAATCAATAGACACCCAATAGAAAGAATATAAAATTTTGAACAGCATTGCTCTCAAGTATTATACATAAGACTCACTAAACTCTCAGAGCCTTCGGGATCTCCAATACCTTAACTAAAGTCGAGTAAGTTTTAGAAGGAATTTGAGAATAAGAGAGAGTGAGAGAGAAAGAGAGAGACAGAGAGAGCTTAACGTATATAACATCAGGTACTGCGTAGAGTCAAATAAAATAGTATTGTATCAAAAAGTATGTATGAAATAAGGGATCAGTCTTGAGGGGCGTTATGCACAACACAGTCGGAAAACTAACTATTCTTTGCTGATTGGACTGCATAGAAATCTCCGAACGAAAAAATGCATTTTTTATAGACTTTACTAAAACAGTTCAAGTGAAACAAACTGACGTTTGAACGAATTCGTGTAAAAATGTGAATATAAAAAAGTTTCAAAAAATGAAGCGAAAAAAAGTAAAAATAGTAAAAAATGAAGCTTTAGAGTGAGTAAGAATGAGAGGCTATTGTGTGACAATTGGTTGACTCCTTGTATTGCAGATCACGCTTCTTTACGGTTATAATATAATTCTTTATATATGAGACCAAAGATTAACTTTTAACCGACAATAGTGACGATGATTTTATGAAATGAATGATCTTTTGTGAATATAAAGACACTGTAAGCTCAACAAAATTTTTTATTTGCTTTTCCTTTTTGCATATATAAAGTTAGACATGAATTTACGTTTGGTTCAGAATAGTATTAATAGTATTGGTTTATGAAAGAGAGAGAGAGAGAGAGAGAGAGAGAGAGAGAGAGAGAGAGAGAGATGAGTTGTTTTGTTGCATAACAACTACAAC
>JAUJYT010000161.1:0-26711 GCA_033996565.1 Nanhermannia nana
GAAATATCCTATTTATACTTTATATGACTGATTATAGAAGTGAAAGTGAAATAACTTTATTAAAAAGTTTAAAATCATAAAATCAAAGTATAATAGAGTTTCGAACTAAATGACTGCGACTTTGAACTATTTTACTTTTCTATAATGACTCTTTTTGAGCAGGCATTTTAACCCTTTTCAGTTTTCATTTGCAGCTATTGTACAGTACCAGCCCCGAGCTCTAATATATACTGTAACTGTAGTTTATGTTCATATGATTTAAGTGAAAAAGCATTTAATTAAAAATTTAATTTAATTTGTGCTAAAGTTAAATCTGAGAGAAAATTATATATTAGTTTAATTCGATGACAAACTGAATGTTTATTATTATTATTATTATTATTATGACTATCAGAGTCGAGTTCTTGTGTTTCATTTGACCGATTTTTATAATTATAAAAAGTATTGACACTTAAAACATAATTGGAATCCAACTTTTTGTTGTTGAGCACAACAAAGACTAATCTGTTCACAAATTAAGGGCAAATCAAAAACAAGTTCAACACATAATGAAGTTCTTTGAGAGCCCTTTCAGAGTGTGATTAATATATAATTAAATTATCATAAGTTATACATGAATTGCATTGAAAGCCTAATACACTAAAAAAGTCCACATTTAGAGCTCAGTTCACATTTATTGATAGGTTGATAGAGGTTTTGAAGTACACTATCATTAGCTGATTAAATGACTCTTCAATCAAATGTTGATCTAAATCTCATTTAACGACTGATCTGAGAAATGTTATATTTTTTAAGTTTTAAATTCTGATTAAACTTTTATTATTTGCTCGACTTTGAGGTGATTCAAAATATGTCTTTAAATACTGTATGTTCTTAAGTTCATTCTATCATCAAATTTTAGAAACTTATTGAGTCTGTTTGAAAATTGCAGATAAATTGTAATGATTGTAATCACTGTACTTTATACAGGTATCGGTAGAAAAGTACTGTTGTAGTAGGAGTATGTGGTGTGGGCAGTGTGTGCAGTGTGGCATTGCTATTGAATTATATCGATATCATTAATCTGAATGACTTATTAAATTTGGTGCCAATAAGTGATCCTTTAATTAACTGCAAACTAAAAGCTTTAATATTTATAGTTAGTTCAAAAAGTGACAGAACATTTTGCATTTTTGGCATTTTGTGCTTCAGTTATAACAGAAATTGAAGTCAATAGTCTTTGAGTTTTGCTAATTGTGTTTCACTCTCTAAGTTCAATAGAAGTTTCTAAAGTAAGTTTTGACTCAATTAATATGAAAACCGCTGTTATTAATGCATTTGAACTTAAAATTTATTAGTTATACAGTCTGACCCGATTTTAGCAACTCGTCGGTGCACAGAAAACCTATTGCTAAAATCCGACTATGGGTTAAAAATTTCCACCAAAATATTGGTAATTTTGAATAATATTTACCCTATTTTGACGAATCCCATGTTATAATTGAAATTCAGTTTCAATTTTTAATAAATTTTTAGACATTTTTCGAAAATTTAATTTTTAAATATAATTTTTGAGGAAATCCAGACAAAAAAATATTGTAGAAATCATAGAATCGCTAAAATCGAAACACTGTCAATGCTATGCGTGCTTTGAAAGTTAGTTGCTATAATCGGGGTTTTGCTAAAATCGGGTTTGCTATAATCCGAACAGTTTAACATTAAACATTCCATAGGAGCAGTCGGTGCTTTAAAAATCCTTTACTAAAATGGAATTTTGCTATAATCGGGATCAGACTGTATATATTCTCATTGAAATGTAGCAGAACTGGGAAAGAATGAGAGATTAGAAACCACTTTTTTGGATGTTTAAAATTTTATAATTTAACAAATTTATTTGTTTGACTGTGTTCTTTAGTTTCTAAAACAAAACTCGAAAACATTATAAATAATTTTTATTTTAGGCAATCATGCATAGAAATGGTCAGAAACTTTCTGAACACCCTATAAAGTAAAAAGTTATGCCAAACCTAATATGGGTATAGCTATCATTAGTTACTATCAATGGCAAAATTTAAAACTTCGAGACTTTAATTTTGAGTGACTTTTTCAATAAGTTAACTCTTCATTGAAAGGATGTCTGAAATTAAGATAATCTCATGTTCTCATAGACTCATCCCTTAAAATATTACCGAAAAACATGAGAAATGGTTAATTGTATTCAATATTAAATATACTGTGCTAGAAGTTCAGCCCATTGTCCGCAAACTTGTTTTCTCATTTATTTTATTTATTTAATCAAAACTTTTCCTTAATCTAAAGTAACTTATCTCTAAAGTAATTAATCTTACTCTCAATTCATTTCAACGATTAGAAATTGAATTTTATTATACTTTATAAGAAGTGAATACATGCACAAAACGGTAGAGAATTACTATAAAAGACTGCTCTCATCTCTACTCATACTAAATATTTAAATTTAAAAAACTATTTTTGGAATGTATGATATGAGGTGACACACACATACACTCATACAATGATAACATCGCACACACACCTACTCATACTCCTTACGACTTTTTAAACAGTTGGCGGTTTTGAAGAGAGAGAGAACACAACAGACTTAACAGTCTTTTCATACTTTCATTCATTAATGACTTGCATTTCCTTATATTAAGTCCTCATTTATTACATTTATTTAACAGTTTATTAGCTTTTCATTTGAGTTCTACTTTTGATTCACTATTCACTCCATAAATGGCTTTAAATACCGATTACTTCAGAGATTTGGTCACTTCTGAGACCAATAAATTGAATGAATTGTGCGATAAATGGACTCTAATTATGGACAATGAGTTGGATATCAGTGAAGACGGTTTGTATTCATTTATATTATATTTAATGATATATTCAATGAAATGTATGACTAATTAGGTTTGGGTCAGATTCGGTCGACTATCGGACAGACAAATCTCTTTATTAACCAAAGATTTAAACAATTCAATGGACTGATAGACGATTGTCAGTTCAAAAGAGGACACAAAGAAACTAAAGTCGAAGATTTACAGGGATTTTGGGAAATGTTGTGCTTTCAGATCATTGAACTGCACAACAAATTCGATGCTTTGAATCATTTAATGGCCAATAATTGGGTACAAATTGAGCCTAAAGTTGAACCAAAAGTTGTGAAACAAACCAACAAAAAGATATCATCAAAGTGTCGGTCCATTAATGGTAAAGAAGAGTCTTATAAACAGATGTCAGTCAAGCCATTAATCAGGTCTTCGATTAGAGAACAGATTCAGTCGATGACTAAGAAAGTCGAAGAATTTGTCGATAAAGACGAGAGTTTTGGCGAAAAAGAGAACTTAAAATCCAAGAGTTGGACACAATCGGCAAAAGTAAACAATTCGCCCAAAAAGAGTGGTCTCAACAAAAAGCTTCACGAAAGACAACACGAGTCGAGTGATATGCGAACTGTTCTCAAGAGAACCCCTCTTTCTCTCAATGCTATCAAAAAATAAACTCTTTTCTCATCAACTTTTTTATGTCATATAAATCTTGAATACCTTTTGATCTTATATTTAGAATTATTTTATTATTTTTTTAATTTAGTGTTTTATTGAGTTCAGAAAAATGTTAACTTTTTGCTCAAAATCTAATTATGAATTATTGTAATTAATTATAAACACTGTATGTATGCCTTAACGGCAGGTTTTTTGCTCTCAGATGTCTATAGTTTTTCAAGTTTTTAATAAAATTTGATTATTTTTTTAATGAAATGAAAGAAAATCACTTCTCTTGAGCTCTATTTATAATTATAAGCCTTTGGAGACTTAGTTAAGTGTCTGTCTGGGCTCAAAATATTCACTTTTATAGAGAAGTATTTTCACCACAAATCTCCTGCAGATCGATGTCATCAATATTTTAGTGAAAAAAGTTTTTCTTTGTTTCAAAAGTAAATAATTTTAAACAATTTGTGTAATTATTAAATTTTTTCAAAGTTTTTAATTATTAAATGATATTTATATTTAAATAACATCTCATAATAGAGAAGAATTATAATTAAAGTGAAATGTAATGACTTTTTATATAATACAATATATTATTGACGACTATTGTCAGGAGAGGTCCCGATCGGGGCCACGAAGTAGTCTTCGATCATATGACTGGCGTTTGTGGTGATGTCTTCTCTTTTGGTTTCAATATTGATATCATTTCTCAAATAAGTACAACTCTTCTCAATGGGAGATATCATAGGAATGACTCCATCGGTGTTCACGTCTTTCAACTGATTCGCGAACTCAATCGCTTCCGACAGTCGTTTAATTCCCGACTCATTTGCGAATCGAATCAAAGACAAGCGCTCTATAAGTGGTATGACTTTCAGTACATCTCTTGCGGAACACATTTGACACCAATTAATTACTTGAAATTCATATAATATATAACTTATACCAAAGTTTGTCTCAACAAACCATTCAATTGAAAGATATAATCATTTTTTGAGTTTATAATAATAATTAAAGTCTAACTATTATTGAAATGATTTGAAATGTTCACAAAAAATACCTATAAATATATAAAAATATATTGCACTACAATATTAATTAAAGGCATTAAAGGGCCCAATGATTGGCTTAATTGACATTACATTACATATAAAATAATAAGGAAAGCAGTCCTTCACTAATGAAATACTACGTAATGAAATGTGACGTTTTTTACGGTTATTAAAAAAACGAAAGATGAGAAAACTTATTGACAAAAAGATAAATAGTGTTTTATGACATATATTAGAGTCTCAGCTTATTATGATTTCTCTTTTTCATACAATTCACTTCATTATAATAACGGCAATTGTATTAATTGTATTGATAATAATTATGCACTTCATAGAGTATAACCGTATATAACATATAATGTTAATTGACTGGCATCGCAATAGTGAGAGCCACCACATGGAAATGGGGGGCAATTATTTGAGTTTTGTTTATTGAAATTTTTGCAAATATAAAACACTGTATATAAATATAAATAGAAAATGCAATAATTTGGTCAAATAATATATATATTGTTGATATCTATAATTTTATTGTACAAAAATTAATATTAAAATGTTTTTGATTTTTTGTTAATTATATAGAGCTCTATTGTGTTCATATTTGCCTCACTTATTAAATTGTTGAAATCTATATAACTATTGGTCCCTTTCATCTCTATTTTGCCTCCTTACCATGGGATGGCAGGCCTATAGCTTCCTCAGACAAGGCATCCTATGTTACACTTGATTGAGAGAATCGAAGGACTATTGTATAGAGACTTTACTGTAACATATATTACTTCACACATTAAAATTGTTTTGATTGGTTTGTTTGTGTCATTCGTAAAAAGGGAGGTATTTCATGGTCTTATGTTTTATCAGTTATTTTACAGCTTTTACAGTAAAGTCAGTCGATTTGATCCTTTCCTTATATTAATAAATAATACAATAATATCCTTATATATAATCATATTTTCACTTATTCGTCAAATATTCACTTCAAGGACACCAATCATATCATTTTTATTAATATTAATTAATTAAATAATTAATAATTGTTTGAAATTATGGCTCAAAGCGAAGGCACCGCTAAATACACATTAGAAGAAGTGGCGAAACATAACGAGAAGAAGTCTGTTTGGCTTCTCATTCACGACAGTGTCTACGATGTCTCCAAATTTCTCGAAGAGGTTCTCATTTCTCACTTTGTTGAACACGTTTTTCATATAATATTACATTAATTTAGATTTAATTAGTTTTGTAATCAATTGTATGATAATTATTGATATAATTAATAACATGAATGCATTGATAGCATCCGGGAGGAGAAGAAGTGCTTATCGAACAGGCAGGACGTGATGCCACCGAAGCGTTCGAAGATGTGGGACATTCTTCTGATGCAAGAGATTTGATGAAACAGTACAAGATTGGAGAGCTCTGTGAGGTATGCTTTCATTTGGTGTGATTTGTCAGTGCTTTGTATGCCTGCAAACGTATAACGCAATACATATGAAATTTCTCTGTTTCTAAACATTATAGTACAGTACAAATTGATTCCTCAGATGTGTTCAATTATAGCAAAGCATTCAAACTCTTGATTGTGCCTCAAATCCAAGGCTATTATTGATTGAATTTTAACGATTTATAATTTACTTTTACAGGAAGACCGACAGAAGACTAAGAAAATTCAGGTAAATATTTGCAAAACTACTAATATGTACATAAAAAGAAGCTTTAATCCCAAAATTGCTAATAATGTTAACAAAATGTTAACTTTCTTGTAGAAAAAATGCGTCTTAATGTAGCCGTTTTTTGAATGTCATTCATTTGATTCTCAGACAAAATAATACATTTAAAAGTACATCAAAACACATAGGGTAGAGATTGTTAAATACTTTTTTGCAATAACTTGTTCGTTAACTGCATGTATTTCCTGCATATAATACTTTGAATCACATAACTAATGCAGATCTGAGGGAATATCTGTCGATTTCGTTATTAACTTTCCAAATATAGACTAAATGATAATCTTAACACTGTTTGTCTTAATATCTAATTTGGGCCACAATTCCTGTTGTTTTAAATGTTGTCAAATGTCTGTTGAAAAGTAAAACTAATAAATAATTTGATTTACTTTGCAAATCAGGAAAAGAATCACTGGGGCTCTACTCCGAACCCTTCAGGTGAGGGAAGCAGTTGGCGCTCTTGGCTCATTCCAGTGGGCATTGCTTTGTCGGCCACTTTTCTCTATCGATTTTATTTGCATTATTCCAATAATAATAATAATTAACTATAATTTATCAATCATTTGAAGCGCTGCTGATTTCTTCCAAATTGTTTCTGTAAATGCCTTTTTTCAAACGCATGTTTTTTATCTAAAGTTATATTATTTCTCTCTTTTGTCAGTAAGTGTACGGTTAAACACATTTTTATTAATTAATTAATTCTCAAGTAATGTTATCAATTATTACAATAGGATTAAGTGTTGATAAAAATAGTTTATTAATTGCAATACATATGAATTTATACAATTAGTTAAAAAATATGAAATAATGGTTTTGATTTACAAAAACCACAAGTATTTTATACGTACTGTTTTATTTGGGAACAAATGTTAACTATATTTTATCCTAAATTTAAATAAAATATTCAAATTTTATGTACAATTATATATTTATTTATATATACGTTGATAACCACATACAGATCACATACATATATAAGTTATTGATTTCATTAGAAATATGTTTATTTTGAGAGATGAGCTGTTTTGACCTTTTTGACAGCTTTAGCAGTTGTAACACAATTTCAAGCATTTCTATACTGTATACTAATATTTATAGGAATGAGAGCAGTGTAATTAGCAGTTACAGTAATATTTCATAAAATTACATCAATCTGTAAAATGTGGTGCCATTTATTGATGAGATAGTTTTACTTATATATACGGTATATACTGTATGGAAAAAACAAAACCCAAAGGTGTAGTCCGATCATAAACCCGAATATAGATGAAATTCCTGCAGCCAGAGCTTGAGTTGAACCTGTTTTCCTCTCAATATTGTAGAATCCATTCAAAAGATCGAAACAGACTTCAATTTTCGTGTAACTCACTTCTAAATGTTCAAATAAATTAGTCTCAGACTAATTATACTCAACTTGTGATACTGTATGAATATTTCTTGTGATTCTGGAGATAAAACTCAAGTTCATTTAGAAATAATTGTATTTCAAAGTTAGCAATAAAAATATTCACCAATTTTACAGATTTTGTTTAATGATCCACTTTTTAAACTTAATATTTAGGTGTTTTCTTAGCTTATAATCTATCAATAGTTTGTTTAAGTTTAAAAATTAAAACTATATATTTTTTAAGAACTAAAAGGTTTAATCGGCAATTGTTTCGACCTTTGACTAAAAAAAAAATCTAATTTTGAAAACTCAAATGAAATAAAAGTTTGACTAAAACCAGTGGATTCTAATTAAATAAATGACTCACATATTTTAATATACTGTACTGTAAGTAAGCGTTGGATCACTTTTGCAAATCATTTAAACTTTTTTCCCAAATATTATTTGTTGAGTTATTCGACTTCAAAAATACCCGAATACTTTATCAGCCTCTTTATCAAATAATTCACTTACCTTTGAGTAAAATCTTTTGAGATAAATATTGTGACACATTTTTATTTGTTGATATGTTAGTGTTTAATGAGTAACACAAGACCTTAAAAGTTATTTGGATTCATTGTTTATTGAAATTTTATTGATGTAAAAGAAAACGATTACAATTACAATGAATAGCTTGGCATAAAATGACAAATCAAATCACTCAACATTTGCTTTTGTAAATATGAAATAATAAACGATTTATTGATTAATGTTTTAATTAGAAAAACATGAGAATTGAATGAACAAAAGTGCAGAAATTATAGACAAGCTTTGACTTCTACTTAATGTCAATTTACATAAATTATAAAAAAAATTGCATTCAATCGAATAAAATGATTGTAATTTAACTCAAATCTATTAAGCAATTCATAATATTGAAAATCGCTTCATAAGTGATTCAATTGATCATAAGTGCAAACAACGAAAAAACTAAAAATGTTCCAATTGTTAAGTCGACCAAAACTAACTCATCAAATAAGACCATAACTGACAATTTGCTTAATAATAAATAAGTGTTGATCTTCTATTATTGATTATTTGCAAACTTGTTTTATTATTCATATTATTATTAGAATAAGTTTTCAATTATCGGTTTTACTTTAATGTCGAACTGATGTTAAATAACATGAGGTTTGATGTGAGAAATCACTGTAAGAAAAAATATATGCGCCTCTACTGTACAACACACACAACTACATCAACAGCAACAACAAAAATAGATGACAATCACTCATTCATTCACACGATTCACACCAACATTACTTTCGAATGTTTAGTCAACGATCGAAAGTAATAAAACCCAACATTTAAATAGACATTCATTCAGACATTCATTAGTGGGAAAAATGGACTGAAAAGAAAATGAAACAAACATGAGAACGAAGACAACTTTATTACCATTGAAGTATTAGATGATTTTTATTTGATTCGCGAGTCCATCGATATGGTCCGTCAAATAGTCAGATATCTCGACACACTATATAGTGTGGTGTTCAGTAGAGGGGCATATCTTTAGTTCGATTTGTGTTCAATTAGTTTTCTATCTTTTTCTACGCGGAGGACTTCGTCTGTTTACAGGAGATCGAGAATAGCGAGCAGGTAAAGGACGTCTTGGGGGTGAACGTCGAGGAGGTGATGGTCGGCGGGAGGGAGACATTCTGCGTGGGCCCAAATTTCGTCGATTTGGTGAATTGGAGCGTCGCTGAGCTCTCTCCTAATCATCAAAATTAAATCATTAATGAATACAATTTAGCATATAATAAAACTTTAGTTACATTTCTAACGGGAGGCTCAGCTTCCATTCCGCGCCTTTCGTTTTGTAGAGCGTCTTGTCTTTTGCGGAATTGTTCTTCTCTGGCGTTTCTCTCCTCCAGTTTTTTCTTTTCTATTTCAGCCCTGAGAGCAACTCTCGCCACCACTTGTTCTTCAGTGAGAGGTAACCAATAAATACTTGGGGTCGCAGTTGTCTTCTTAAATAAATCGTCCAATAGTTTGGCGGGAGATTCGGTCTCAGTTGACGCGCCGGCTGCAGGTCCTGTTCCTGGCAATTGATCGGCCGCTCGAATACGTTCTCCTCCTTTTGTTGAATCTTTGGATTAATAAAAATAATGAAATAAATATCATTTAAATAAATGAATACAAAGTAGTGGTCAATACCGTGACGTCTTCTTCTATTATCAATTCTTTCTTGACTACGACTTCTGGGCGATGGACTCCTGAGCCTCTTTTTAACAGGTGTTCGAGGCTTTTCAGCTTCTTCTTTATTGATAAGCTTTTCTCTGTCCCACTCTCTAATGGGTCTATTTTCAGGTTTGTTTCTGAACGTCTCGTTGAAAGCACTTTTATCGTTATCTGTTTTGATGATTATATCGTACTTTTCATTTACAACATTTTCATTGGTTTTATTATTATTAATAACATTCTGTTGATTCACTTCTTTGTTAACTCCAATTTCTGCATTCAAATGAGAATCCAAGTCCTCTTTTGTCGCGAAATCAACAATAAGTAATTTAGGGTTCGATGCGGGCCATCGCGTGCGATGCAATGCCTCACGTGTTGCCATCGCTTCACTCACTGTATCATAAGTGGCAAAACACTGTGATTTGATTTTGTCGATCCAGAACTGCTCTTCAATTAATTTTCCAGTTTTTCCCAAAACTTCTTTGAGTTGCAATAGAGTGAAGGGTCTGACGAGGTTTCGAATGTATACTATGTTTGATTCAGCATTTCTCGCAGGACTTACTTCTCTTTTAACCTCTTGTTCTTCACTTTCATTTGACTCCTCTATAACGGCAACCATTTTCTTGGGCTCCACTTTAGCCGTTTGTGCCGAGAGTTTGTGCGACTCTTCCGCCAGAGGAGCAGAACTGTCTTCTGGAACAGAAACTTGTTTTCTAACAACTCGAATGTCTCTCTTCGAAGGCATTTCAGTGATGCTCGAAGTTGTTTGAGGTCTCGTCAAGTTTGACGTCACTGTAATACTTGAATCTGATTTACTCACCTTTGCTGTGACTGTCAATGCGTTAGTAGTCGTAAAGCTAGTCGTTGCCGAAGAAAAGGTAGAAAAAGTAGAATTAATTTCAGGAATCAGTTCCTTGAGCTGATCGCTTGAAATTCCTTTATTGGTGTTTGTCTGGGAATCGGTTGCACCGGTCGTAGTACTACCCCATCGACGTTTACGCGGAGGCTTCACTTTTTCCACTTTTGGTACCGCTTCTAAAGAATCATTTTCTTTGTCAACTATTTTTTCCAAACTTGAATCTGATGTTTCAGCCTTTGGTTTAACCGTTTCTTCATTTGATAGAGATTTTGGTGTTTCCTTCTCTTCAATAATTGTTTTTGACGGAGATTTTAGTTTTTGTTTTTCTTCAATTTTAGGCAAATTCACTGTTTTTGGAGATTTAGGCGTTTCCTTCACCTCAATAACAGTTGAATTTTGCGTTATTGATACTGATTCTGGCGTTTCTTTCTCTTCAACAACAGGCAAATCGCCTGTTATTACGTCTTTCTCTGAACTCAAAACAGGTTTAACTGTCTGTTCATTCTTTTCCTCAGATGATTGAGAACTGACTTTATTTTCTTCTTTATTATTCACAGTTTCGGTTATAACTGTGTTTTCTGAACTCAAATCATATGGTTCGCTAACTTTAGGACTTATATGACTGACAGGTGTTTGTATTTCTTCTATTTGTTTGACACTATTGAGTGACAAATCCTTTGCACTTTCTTTAATTTCCTTTTTGGGACTTAAATCGGACGCTCTGTGACTGGGTTTAGTCGAGTGATCATTAGGTTGTAATTTAATCGTCAATTTGATTGAATTCTTCTCTTCATTAATAGAAACTGAAGAAGTGATTGCATTTTCTTTACTCAAATCCGACACTCCGTCCAACTGTTCGTTCAAATCATTTGAATGCGACCTTTGATGAGAGTCTTCGTCATCAACTGACAGAGCATTTGGCGCTTCATTGCCAAGACTCGAGTCCGACGGTTCAGTGATTTGTTGACTGATTTCATCGTCCGATTGTTTGAATGTCTCGTTTGAATCGTTTTCTGGTTTAATATATTTTTAAAATTGTATACAATTTATATTTAATTATATTAAACATTAATTGATTGAAAATAATAATAAAAATTAATAAAAACAAAGTGGGACTCACTCTCGGCGACAGTACTGTCCGATTGATTCAAATACTGTCAAATAAATAAGAAAATTATTCAAATTAATTAAACGTTTAATTAACGAATCAATGTATTGAATGAATGACTCAAACTATTATCAGAACAAATAATTATTTATAGAATAATAACAATTGAATGCATACAGAAATCAGCAGTTGTTGAAGCTGTGCTTTACTGCCATTGCTTTTAATTCCTCTTTTCTTTAATTCTTGTTTCAAATCTACGACACGAAGAGATAACAGAGACTTTCCATCTATTAACACATCGTCTATAATGTCAGCCATTTTTGTGTGTAATTAATGTTTACTTTCGCTCTCTTTCACTAATTATGTGATGCGTTCAGAGGGGGAGGGATTGCATGCATTGCATACGCATTCGCCGCTTGAGAGAAGTCTTTAAGATGTCAATTGAGCGCTACTTTTATGATAGAGAAACATATTTTCTACTATTCATAAAGAGTGTGACATATTATGTAAATATTATGCTTTGTTTGTGTGATTTGAGGTCATCAATGTTAATATCAATTCTCTATCAATGTTAATAAATAGCTTTTAATAGTATTGAATTGATCTTTAGTTAAATATTAAATACAATTGAGTGTAACTTTTTTTTAACAAACAACTAATGATATATTGATTTTAAACTTTATTAAAAGTTTTTTAAAGTTTGATTAATTTAATTATAATCATAACTAAAGTTCAAAATAAACTAAATTCTAAGAAAACTACTATTCCTTGAAATCCAAACAATTTTCTTATTATTAGTTTAGAATTTTTTTTATAATTGTCTGAAATGTTAATTAGAAAAAGATTTGAATTACAGAGAAAACGATTGTTAACTCTCAAAAAGTATTGATAGAATTGAAAGATTTAAACAATTTACTCAAAAACTCATTTAATATAATTTTAAATTACTTTGAATTGTATTTCTCTATCAATTAATAAATTATTTTGTATTCAAATCAACAAAAAGTTGGTTTAAATAGACAGACATTAAGCCTAGAGATAGAGAAATGTATAAAAGACATAAAACTTCTCATAAGTTTTTTTTATAGCGAATTAATGTAAAGTAGAGTTTATTAAACAATATAGTGTTTTAACACTGGTTTAGTTGATTAAATTGATATATCTGTCAAATAAAGTTTTGTATATGCGTTCAATTTCTATAAAGCTTTATCGAAATGCGAAATAAATGCAAATAACATGATCTGAAAGAAATTCAACAAATATCGAGATATAAAAACTGCTATTTTTATTCTAAAAAATTACCAAATAATGTCAAAATTTTTCTATAAACGTTTTTGTTTGAACTTTAAGGGATGGAACAATTTTTTTTAAACTCTAATTTTTAGATTTAATTTTAAAAATTAATATAACAAAGATTTAACAGAGATTGAAAAGTAGTTTACATAGCTTTTTGACATACTCTAAAATACAGGACAGTCTATTTGATTGGGTTTGAAACTTAGTTTTATATGTTATACAGTATATGTTGAAAGTGTGAGCCCTTTATATGCCTGACCTGATAAATCTAAGCTTATAATCAAAAGAATTCATTTAATCTCATTAATGTTGAAAATAGTTCTTACATTAAATGATAAAATGATCATAAGTTTTAGTTTATATCCGGAAAATAGGGATAGTTTTGTAGTACATCTTATACTTATATAAATGTTTCGCTTTTTGAACACTACACTAAACTTAATAATTATCTTAAAACAAATTAACTTAATTTGGAGTTAACCTGTTTTTCAATAAGAAATCATAAGTTCTTCACTTAAAACAGTATTAATTAAAGTGAATTAAATTGCTTGCTCTGTAGGCACTGTACCAGTAGTACTGATATAAGGGTTCACTTCACTTACGCTATCCTTCTATAGAGGGAGTGAAACAGTGAAACCAATCTTTTAGTGGATATGAATCTACAGGACAGCTATAACTACAAGTATAACGTTATTATAGAAGCGATGAGTTCTCTGTTGAGCACATATTTAGCATACAATTCACTTCATATCCCAACGAATGGCTGCAAGTCTTCATGCCTTCAGTTGAGTCTTGTATTAAAAACAGTAAATATTGAACTCAAACAAAACCTTTTACTCAAACAATTATTTGATATTAACTTATATTTAAATTAAATTAAATTATTAACAATTATTACATATATTATAATTAAATTTTAAAAATTTGAAAAATTGTTTTTTTATCATAAACACAAAATTAATTAATTATTAAATACTATTATTAACCAAAAATATTGATATAAAAAATAATAATTAATTAATAATTAATTGATTAATAATAATAAAAACGTAATAATAATGGTTTGTAAAGAAGAAGTGTTCAATTGGTTTAAAGAGTTGTCTGGAGCCAAACGAATAGAACTCATGTGCGGACTCATGTCTATGTGTATTCCTCTTGAGATCCGTTTCTTCGAAGCCATAATCGGAGATTTGGCCAAAAAAGACTTCAATGCTTTACGAGAGGCAGAACTTAAGGCCAATTCGTTCCAAGAGTTGGACGCCATTTGCAAATGCGATCTGTTAGCGGACAAAACAGTCATCGATTCCAATGAATTAAAGCCAAACACCAATTGTGAGACTATTGTGTCCAATGTTGTGACCACTAATTGCAGTCTTAATAACAGTCTAACAGTTCAACAGCCGTTACAATCATCACAAGTGATGCCCATTCAAGAGATGAGTCAAACAATGGCTGTCTCTGCCGTCTCAGCAAACGGAACGACAATTAGTTTGGCCTCAAATGAAATGACGGGTTTAGCGCCCAGTTTAATGTCTTCGCCGCCCAACAGTTCCAACAGTTCTAGCAATTTATCACTTCTGCCCTCGAGGTCTAAACTGATAGTATCGCTGTGTTTGTTGTCTCCGACCAACAGATCCTGTTCTACACTCGCTTACAAAGCACTTCGACAACAATTAACCGCAAAATTGATAGCGAACGCGGTTCTCAACTGCTATTATCGAAAGGGATGTTATAATTTCGATGACTTATACTCTGAGATTCTATTATTGCTGACAATGGCTTTACATCACCCGGCGTTCAGTTACGAGCAGAGAGACATTCTCTTCAAACAGAAAGAAGAAGTCCAACTCACTATAGAGGGCATTAATTCCCACTTAAGGCAAAGCACCGCCAACTTCACCACAAACGCCCATCACTTTCAACAGTTTCACCATCAAAGTCATCACCCGAGTCATGCAGCACATCATCCACCACAAGCACCGACGCCTGCACCACAAGTAGCACAGGCGGGAGTGTCGGCACAGACTCATCATCTCCCACAAGGAGTGCCGACACACCAGCCCTCACAGCAATACCCAACTCATGCACACACAGCTCACACATATATACCTGTAATGCCAGTGTCTGTACCAAATCTGCCGTATAGTCCGGCACCGATTCAGAACATGTCAAACCTTCGCATCTCAAGCATGTCATCTCCGGTGTCAACGCCATCGCCCACTAATTCTCCCTCTTCTTCATCGAAAGCAACGGCCACATCAGTGGCCACTATATCTCCTCTCCCAATAGCCGCAGAGTTCGGCCCACATGTCATCGCTCAGGCGACAGATTCTGCTCCAAATCAAGCGTCATATGTATTAACAGCAGGTCTGCCATCGATAGCACACCAAACGTCGGTTAATGTTGAAGATATGGGTTGTGCCAAAACTGTGGTCTCGTGTTATAATTGCGGGAATTCGGGTCATAGAGGAGACGAGTGTACGGCTCAAACTCAGGACGAGGCCAACAGATAATAGTTATTACATTTTTCTATTAATTAATTATATATAAGTATAAGTTTACATTACGTGTATATACAGTATAAATATATATATTGATACATACAGTATATTATTTAATTTGTAAATTGATTGTAACACCTCATGAATATACTGTAAACTAAGTTTATTATCAATTATTTTAAAAGTTACAAAAAGGTGAAACAGGTTTAGCCATTATTTAATACTCTTTACTCTCGAAGTTGAGAATCGCCTTTAATTCATATTCTAAATACTGTTTGATCGCTCCGAACACAAATTTGGTTTACCGGTAAACTAATTGATAAGATGTAGAATAAATTGCGTATACATTGCGTGTCAATTGCAATGTATTCAAGTGGAAGCAAAACACATTTCATACATTGGCCTCAATGGCATTCCTTTTTAATTGTATCAGAATATAAATAAATATGCATTCATTGATAGTACAGTCTAAAGAAACAACTATTGCAAACATTTTAACATTTTATTATTGATTTAATTAAAAAAAAAGTGTGTGCTTTTATGTAAAATATTGTAAACCACTGTACTGTATGCAAAACTGCAATAGTGATCAATCATTTTACAAGTTTTGTTTAACTTTCAAATAACAAATTGTTAATTAATTGTATACATTCTTTACAGAGTTCTTATTTGATTAACAAATGATTTACTGATTTACTTAATATGATTTCTCTTCTTTCTATTTCCTGTCGGTCTTTTGGTCTCATTTGGATTCACTACACGACGAACATTAGCGGTAACTCTTGAGGCTCTGCTGTAAACATCATTTATGGCGAAAGGATTTAATCGATTCACGTAATCCGGATCTGTTAGGATTTTGTCTGAATTTAATCTTTTCTTCTCTTCGATCGTGAGTTTACTCTTTCGCTGTTGTGGTATCGGCTGATCGGCCACAAGAATGGGATTATTGGTGTGTTTTCCTGATTTTGGCGTTGGCAGTGAATAACGCGTTCCTCTGATATTAATTGGTTTTTTAAAGTTGATCTGAACTGCTTTAGTGCCGTCAGACCTTACTGTGACCGCAACTCGTTTTAAAGTTTTCAAATTTCCGCAATGATTACAAAAGTCTCGGGACATATTTGTGCTTATTTTAAAGCACGCAAAACATCTCAATACAAACTGTTTGGTCTCCTTTATGCATAAGCCGTCTCTAATACTGATTACCTTTAGGCCCATTTGTAATAAAACGTTTTGCATCGCGAAGTCAGCGGTACAGCAGCCGACTGACACCGCTTCTTGAGATTCGTCATCAACTTTAAGTCCCATCATTTGCTTTCTCACCTCATCCACGTTATGGGGTGTAATCCAACCCTCTTCTGAGTCATCTTCTTCTTCACCCTCTTTTCCATCAATGCTATCATTTTCATCGTATTCTTCATCAGACCTCTCATTATCCAAATTATTTATAACATTCTTCTCATTGCTGTCATTCTTATTATTATTAATAGTCTGAAAACCGCAAAACCCACTCATTGGTTGACTGAGTTGTGAGACATTGTTTTTCGGCACAACTTTTGTCTGAACCGGATTTTCTCTAATGTTTTTGTCGCCATTTATTTCTTTCTCAATACGAAGCGTTAATGCAATCAGTTTTATATCAGTTGCAGATAATTGCGAATAATCGCCTGTTTTTTGAGCAAAATTGATCACAAATTTGATGTCTTCCGCAGACGGCTCACGATATTTGATTTCATATGAGATGAATTGAAGCCTTTGTCTCGTGTTTTCGTCTTTTATTTCTTGGACCACTTCTGGCAATGTATATATGTTTTCACCAAAACTCTATGCAATCATTAAATGAATTTAAATAAGATTTAATTGAATTGTTTATCAAAACTAATACCACTTGAATACTCACTTGAATAGAAGCATTGTTAATAAAAGGTCCCGAATCCACGATTAAATGCTTTATTTTATTAGAAGCTTTGTTTTCCATATTCGCTAAAAGAAAAGTTTGTTTTCAAGTAATTTAAATAATAGAAAACCAAATTAAGGCAAATAATAATTGTTATTCAATTGAATTAATGTTTAGTCAACAAAATTGTAACACATTTTCAATTAAAAGGCAAACCTTAGAGCGCATGTCAGGTAAAGTCATTCAGACTTTTATAATCGTATTTTTAATATACTGTATGAATAGGCGTTGTGTTGCATAATAGGAGTGAACCAAAAGTCAAGTAAATGTTCACTAAATGTTCACTAAATGTTCACTTTTATTAATATTAGTTTTTATTTAATGTTAAAAATAAGTGAAATTATTTATATTAAGCGAACACTAAAACAAAAACAAGTATTGATTAGAAATAAGATATGGTTTTGTTTATGAGACAAAAACGAATACAAGAACTGTTGGTATTAATGAAATGAATCACATCTGCAACAGATCTGCAATACTTATCATTACTATTAATACTATTAATACTATTATTACTATTAATACTAATAAATAATACTTAACTAAAAACGTATCAAAATATTGATTAATGGGTGGAAACTGTTCTCCATTTATGTGAAAAATCGATTCCATTATTAAAATAATTCCATTTCTGATAAACTGATGACAAGTGATGGCGAAGAATATGAATAACAATGAGCTGAAGATGAGCTACAGTTGTGATGAAGAGTCGTTGCGATCACTCGAGAGCCTTATGAATGAGTTCTTTCACGACTTGACCACTAATGAGAGGAAACGACAAATCGAACAGATTTTGAACAACTTTTCCAAACAGAACAACTGTTTTGAACACTGTTTGTCATATTTGAGTCAAACGAAGAATGAGTTCACAGCTATGTATTGCTTATCAGTATTAGAAAATCAGACTTTCGTAAAATGGCTTTCTTTGGGACCCGAGAAGAGTGACTTAAGAGTCAATATATGGAAGTATTTGCTGACAAACCATCAGTCAGTCCCACAATACATACGCAACAAAACCGCTAAACTGCTGGTCAACATCGCGCGCATCGATTGGCCGCACGTTTATCCCGATTTCATACAAAATATTTTAGATTTATTGCAATCGAGAAATACTATGTCTTTGGCGTTAATGCTATTGAAGACAGCCATCGAAGAGTTGACTGTATCTCGAGATGATCTCTGCGCTCAACGAAAGTTAGAGTTAAATAAATTGTTAGAATCAGAAATGGGTCGCATTTTGTCGGCTTTGACTAATGTTATGGAATGTATATTAGACAAGAACTGCAATTTTCTTACAGCAACGCCTCCGCCATCGCCAACACAGAGTCCTAACTCTGAATCAAATACATCTTTCACTAAAGGTTCAACATATGTCTCATTCTCTCGATTATAAGATCTATTAAATAATTAATTTTTATTATTTTTAATTGAAAACTATATTTATTGTAATAAAACATTTATTTCTTTTTAGGCGACATATTGTGCAATGCATTTGAGTTAAGTCTGAGACGAGGACTGTTACAAACGATTCCTGATATGGACTCAGAGTCACTGCAAATCTCATCACAAGTACTACTATGTTGTGCTCAGTTGTTTGCTTTCATGCCTCTCAGTCTTTATAACCAAATAAGTAATTCCATGTTAGCCGCCATCTTCGTCTTCGCCACCTTTGGCTGTAATAATAGTCAGGTTATAAGTTATCATAAAGTAAGTTCAGTACAACTCGGCATTCAAGCCATGAATTGCATCAATGAAATCATGTCCAAGAGTTCCACTACTAATGAAACCAATGAATTCATATTTAACATGTTTAAGAACACATTCCATTTGATGCAAAAGTTGACGAAAACTAATGACATCAATAATCACATGAATTGTTCGCCATTAGAAAATTTGGACGAAGAATATATCAGTAAATTTACAGAATTTCTACGCTTTTTCATAAGCGGACATTTGCCTCGTTTCGAAAAGATGCCAACGTTTCCTATTATGGAATTCTTAGGTCTCGTGTTTCAGTACACCTTCAAACAGACCTCTTGTGAAGCATTTCTTTCTGCATTAGAAGTTTGGACGATATTTATTGATTATCTGAGTATTAAAATAAAACAGGAACAGGACTCAAAACAAGTGAATTTGATTTTGAATCGATATAAAGAGCCATTAGTGTCACTTCTACTTCATGTGAGTCGTAAAATACAGTTTAAGTACAATCAAAGAATTTTGGATGAATTGGATAACGAACATCTCGACGACGACTTCGTCACTGAATGGCAACACTATTTGCACACTTGTGTTGAAGTGATTGCAAAAATAGCGGATATATATCCGTTGGAAACCTATGAAATAGTGAGTGAGTTTCATAACGAAAATTTTCAATCCTTTTTCGGTTTAGAGCTTTATATCGAAAAAGACCAAAACAATAAACAAATTAAAATGAATTTGTCAGAGAACGACATTTTTCAGCTTCACTGCACTTTACGTGATCTGTCGACTGCCTTAAAACTTGTCGGAAGATTAGCCGATCATTTCATTACAGAAAACTTCAACCGTTGCTTTTCAGCAACAAAACTATTGATAGAAAAACTGATTCAGGCGTTAATTTTTTGTAACAAAAACCAATTCCATAAACAAAAAGTACTTTCAAGCGATTTCATAGATGTTTGCGCTCAATTGATGGCCACAATTAAGGCATACTGTCATTGGTTGCAACAGTATTGCACTCAAGACCAGTCCAACTCAAACAGTGATAGTGTTGTTATGATTTCAGCCATTGTTGAAAATTGTATTGAAATAATCTGTGATAACAACATAACAGTTATATCGAATAAGTCTCATGTAAATACAGTCCTCCACAGCGCCATTCATTGCCTCTATTCTATAACAACAACTGTGAGACCAGTCTTTATCCTAAACATGGAATGCGTTCACATTCTATTTTCACGAGTTTGTGCTTTTGTCAAATGTGATAACACTTCGAATGGCTTTCAGCCAAACATTATTCCAGACATTTCTGCTGAAGACGAAAGGCTTTTGTGTCGATCGATATCAAACATGCTTTTACTGCCATGGCTTACAGTGAACGATAGTTCACAGAACTGGGAAACGAGAACTTTATATCACGATATGTTTATTGAAGCAATTGTTGAGCCATTTAAGAATGCGATGAAATGTCATCAAATGACTATTAATGGGACGGCTTCTCAACAGCCGGCAAACAATTCGCATCTTTACTGCCGTTCACTAAACCTTTTAAGCGATATCGTAGAGAACCATAAAGATTCGCCGACACGTAGCAAACAATTGCTATTTAAAAGTATTCAGACAACAATGGAAGCATTTATTAGTCTCTTTCCCACCTATTTTACTAATCCAGTGATTGCTGAAAATTGTTTGAATCTGTTTACTGTCGTATTTGATGTGTTAAGAATACAAATAAGCTTTCAATTTGTAGAGAAAACTATACAATTAATGCTTAAATTGTTTTCGACCAATCAAATGAATAGCACGTCATCAGAACCGGTGTCGAGTAAAGTAATTCCCAAATTTATGAAAATGTTGACTTTTATTGTCCAACAACCTGGTTCTGCATTCAAATCATTATTGCCGGGAATGATAAGCTTTGCTTTCGATCAAATCTGCCCCACAATTGTGAGTTTCGATTGTCCACAACTAAAGAAGTCTTTGTATGAGTTTCTCTTTCAACTGCTATTAAACAATTGGAAATACTTTTATCCGAACAATTCTATAATCGGAAACACATTCAATACGGGAAATAATCAAAAAGAAGTGTTAGAAAACGCGGACGCGTTTAACAACATAATGAACATATTCGCCACATCTTTCCTTCAAAGCGAAATCTCTACTTTCAAACAAAATTTAGATGCTTTGGAAATATTGAATACAAGATTAAAACTCTATCAAAAGGAGGTCTTTAAGCAGACTATGATTAAACACTTTCTCTGCCTTTTCACACAAACTCTTTTAGAGAAATCGCTTAATTTACTTCAGGACGACATTTGCACCACTGTGTATAACATGGCATCCGTTGATTTTGATATATTTTTCAATACTTTTATACCACAATTTTTGTATAATTGTGAAGGACTTAACGATATTCAGCGCAACATTTTAGCCACAAAAAGCTTTAATCCTAACGAAAAAGATTTCCCTTCATTTGTGAATAACTTGAATATATTTCTAAACGATTTGCGTTACTATAGACTGTGCAATAAATACTAAATTAAAATTTCGCTTATTTAACACTTTTAGCAACGAATAAATGCTGTAATCATGTCTTTATATCCCTCTATTTGAAGCATTTAGTTATAAGTTTATTATTTATTTTTATTCACTCTTTTTATGCAAATCCAGATGTTGTAAAAGCTTTTCAATGTTTTATTTTAAGAATCGATTCAGATCTTAAACAAACTATTTTGAAATCAAAATTTTTGTTCATTTAATGAACTATTTGTTCATCTTATTTAAGGGAAAAGCATTGTTATACTTAAAGCAGAACATTTTGAAGTTCACTAAATTTACTTCTGTTTTGGTCGACTCAATACTTTACTGTTCTATCTCGAGTATTGAGTGGTTTGTTGGGATCAGTAATATGTCATATCATACTTGTATTTCATTGAATAGTCTTTCAGAAAACTGTTTCATTTACTGTACTCTAAACTGCATGTTTTTTTGTACACTTTTTATTTGATGAATCGCCAAATCGATGCTAATCATGTTATTTAATAATAAAAATAATAATTCACTCATTTTTTGCTTTTTAATTGTTTTACTTAAATCTCTGGTATTTTAGATTTTAAATTATATCAAACATTTAATTTAATGCTTATGTGGCCAACAAAATGGTTCGCTTTAATTAAATAGTTAAGAAAAACTCAATTATACTAATTATATGCCAAATATTAGTATTGATGCTAATTATGCAAAATAGGACACAGCCTGAGTCGGAGCCTTGACTCTGCACTCCTGAGCCTGACATAAAACAACTGACCCTTACCCTTGAGCCTATGCTCAGCTCAGGTTCGTGTATATAAACTCACTAGATTTGAGTGTCCTTTTAACTTGACTTTAAGTTAGCCTCACTTTTAACTTTGAAAGAAATCCTAATTCGACCTGAATCTTGATATTTGAATAAAAAGTTATAGTAATGCTATTTAAAGAAACTATTAATTCTTCAAATAGTATCACAAATAAGACATAAAAAACTATTGCCTTCAGAAAAATTTCCTCAAAAATGACTGGAATTCAAATGTATAACGAATAAGTAAAGGACCGCATATTTTATAACTTAAGTTAGCATATGGGGTGTGGGGTGTATGGGCTCTATCGGCTCTATGATACTGAATCTCACCTCAATCTTATCTCAAATTACTCAATGCTTTCCTCCATAACTAGTGTTGTATTGTTTCTGATTTTTGTGTATAATTTTCTAAACTTTTTTATTTAACCATTTTTCTAACTTTTCATTCTTTGTTTATATTCTTTGATTTACTTTTAGTTAATTTGTTGAAAAAATTGTGATTTTAAATGTTATTTAAAATAAAAATAAAATTTCAGAATACAAGTGAACGCTATTCTCATAAATCTATTAATAGAAGTGATGTCTGAGTGATGACAACACAACACATATAACTGTAATGTAAATAAATATTTAAACTTTTATCTGATTTTGAATTTTAAGAAACTTAAAAAACATCTCTTTTAAAAAGAAGAAAAAATTAAATTATTTTTATTTATTTATTATATTTTTGTGTTTTAATAATCAAAAAGTGAGCCAATAATTGAATATAAAGAAAGAGTAGACATATGTTTGTATCAATACATTTGATGTGTTTGTATTACTTCTGAAGCCATTCAGTATTGAAATGGATCTCAACTCAAGTATTGCCGAAGACATAGATCTGTCTTCGCCTTCATCTCCACTGAAATCAATGTCAATAACAACAGATACGTTATCTTTACGTCAATCGCATATCGGAAGCAATTATCCGAACAGTTATGTAATGGTAAATGAATACCAGAAATCACTCGGAGGCGCAGGTCGTCCACATGTGCATGAGTTCGTTCCCTATCCGCCTGACATCATATCGACCACAGTTGAGAGGAGTTCTGCTCCCAATTGGGGCTATCAGTCAAAGAGGGCTATTGTTAGTCATCATAACAATCATAACCATAACATTGGACTCAAGAATAGCAACAAAACTAAAGTCAAACGAATGTCGAGTCAGGAAAGTGTCAACACTTATGACAACTCTCAAGACTGTAATGAATTCGATAAGCAGTCAATCATTTCTGTTCAGTCGTGTTGTTCTGGTATTGATTCCAATAATTCCAGTGTTGGAAACATTACAGGAATTGATTGCTATGAACTCACAAAAGAGTCAAAAAGTATTGAAACCCAATCGCCAGATGTGGTTATGATTAACGAATACATTCAGGTCAACATCACTGATGACAGCACTGGACCTCTCTTTGAGTTAAAGCGATCCAACGCTAACATGAAGGGAAAAGTGGAACAATTGGATTATATCGTCGAAGAAATGGTTAGAGAGAGATCTCATTTGCAAATGAAAATACATTCTTTAGAAAAAGAACTCAAAGTCAAAAACGACAGAATTGAAGAACTAAATGATCAAAGAGACAGACTTTTGGTCGATAGCGAAGAACTCAAGTCAGGGATCGGAAAATGGGAATCAATTGTTAGCGATTATCAAGAAATGGTCGAATCGAAGGCACTCGAGGTTCACGCCTGTAATGAAGATGTCGTGAAAATGGCTTCAAATAATGAAAAAATTAAGATCACTTGCGAACACTTGAAGATTGATTTGGAATCAAAAGAGAATTTAATAAAAGAATTGAACCGAAAAGTGTCGCAAATAACTGGAGAACTCGATTCTCTGATTCAAAATAAGGTAAATCTTGAAGAAGAGCTAAAAAGAATGAAAGGAGAAGTGGACGCTGTTTCGCAACAGAAAGAGTGGTGTGAAGCAGAACACAACAAAATGCAGGTTCGCTTGAATGAAACGCACCAGAAATTAGTTTCAGAGCACGAAATTGCTATCAATGCAAGAAATGATTGTGAAAAAGCTCAAGCCTTGAATGCTGTTTTGAAACAACAATTAATTGAAGTCAAACATAAATCTGTTAAAGAAAAGGAACTATTGATGAGACACTTGGAGGGCATTGGAGCCGATCTTATTAAGAAAGAAGTCGAACACCAATTAATGACTCCTATAAAAGAGGAAACACTTCTAAATAATATGTCGGATAAGTTTTCTACGGGTTTACAGCAAAAACTAACCGATAAAAGTGTTCAAATGGAAAATATAGAGAGAGAACTCAAACAGACCACAGAATTAAATAAAAAATTAGTTAAAGAACAAGAAATAATTATCAACGATTTGAACTCAATTAAGAAACAGTCGACTGATAAGGACTATGAAATAAATACATTGAAGTCTTACAATTCTGACTTAGAATTCAAGATTAGAGGTTTGAATATTGATTTGAAACGTCAAAGAGATTTAAATGAAATATTAAGAAAAGATAAAAAAGAGTCCGAGTCGAAGTTGACTTCTTTAACATATGATAATAAGACCTTAGAAAGCGCTACAAAACAACTCAAGGAAACCATTGAAAAACACGAAAGAAGTTTAAAGCAATTGCAGAGTAATATTATTGCCAAAGAAACAAAATTAGATCTTTTAGAGAAAGAAAAGTTAAAGTTTTCTAATACTTTAAGTATAAAAGAGCAAGAATTGGTGCAATTGAAACAGAGCTTAACCGTTAATTCTAATGATTCCAATGATTTAAATATTGATGAGTTGAGAGTTCAAAATAGTGAACTCGAAAAAGTAATGAACACTTTAAACACTGAAATGAGATCATCGCAGATTAAATTCGAAGAACAACGAAATAAGTTATTGAAAGAAAATTCTGAATTGCAATCAATGCTTATTGAAGAGAGAAATAAATTTGAGAGCTTTAAGAGTAAGACTTCTGGTGAATTAGAGAAAAATGAAGAATTGAAAAGAAAGTTAAGTTATTCTGAAAATATATTAACAGAATTGCGATCAGAAATCAATTCAATTAAAGCTAAAAGAAATGAGACTGAAAGCAATTCAAGTAATAGTGAAATAATTCAAGTTAAAGATGAAAAGATTCGAAGCCTTGAATCAAATGTCAAATTATTAACGAAAAAGTATAGAGAAATGGTTCAGAATAAAAAAGAAATGGAAGCAAAACTTGAAAATTTAGCTGAAATACCAGCGAAACCTGTCATAGACTTTGCTTCGACACAAACCGATGAATTTCCTGAACAAAGTATTAATTCTCAGCAAATTTTAGTTAACGAAGAGCTTCAACAAGAAATAGAACGCTTACGAGAAACGATTGGAACTAAAGATTTGGTTATTGAGGAAAATCAAAAAATTATACTAAAATTAGAGCACGAAAAAGGAAAGCTATCCAGTGCTGGAGAAAATTCAATGAATCAGCACATTATGTCTCTCGAAGTATTAGTGGCCTCAAAATCAGAAGAAGTGACGGAATTGAACGAAAAGCTGTCCGAAAGTACTAAAAGTCTTAAAGAATTAGAAATAAAGTTAAATAAGAAAGTGAAAGAAGTAGAAAATGATTTAAAGAAAGAGAAAGCAATCGTTAAAGATCTGCGACATTCTATTTTTGCTGAAAAACGTGAAAATAGTTATCTTAAAAAAGATTTTAACGAATTAAAGAATGCTTTGTCTGAATCGAATCTTATCGCAGACAAAAGAAAACAAGAAGTTATTAATATTGAAAATGAAATTAAAACACAAAAAGAATTGGAATTAACTCTTCGTAATGAAATCGAAAAATTGAATAATGAGCTCAAGTTTGCCAAAGAAGAAAATTCTAAGTTAAGAATGAAAATTGAAGATTCTTTAAACAAAAACGAACCCCTTTTAGAACAGCTCAAAAACCTGAGTCTCAGCTTAATGGAGAAGAATCAAGAGATAGAAGGCATTAAATCTAACAGTATTTCAATAAAAGAGCGCTACGAAACTGAAATCCAATGTTTGAAACAGCAAACAGACAGTTATAGAAGTGATTCTGAGTCACTCAAC
>JAUJYT010000162.1:0-26690 GCA_033996565.1 Nanhermannia nana
TAGCAAATAATTTTATATATAATGTAGTTTTTACAGTAAAATTTTCATATATTTAACTTTTATTAAACTCTAGATAAATGAAATTAAATTCGGTGCAGATTTTATGTAACACCCCGTTGTACTCTAAATTAAGACTTCTTCAGTAAAATGATTTGTTAAAAAAAATAATTTTTATTTATAAAAGTTTCAACGTTTTCGTTTTCTTCAGCCAACTCCCTAATGATAGGAGATCTCACTGAAGCCGCGAATTGAAAACCACTAAGATTTTTACCAGGATAACCACGTGTCGACTGTAGGCGAACACTGAGGACATCGGATTGTTATAAAACTATGGATATGTGGTCAACACATCGCAGAAAAAACAGCTTCGAATCCGGGGCTCAAACCCACGACCCTTAGATGATGAGTAACGTGACCTTTCCTGTGGCCACTTCCCATCCAATTTTGAATTAATGTTAAATAAATTATAATTTTGCAAAAGTCAAGAGTTTCAATATTTACTTATAACTATTCAATGAATTTAATGGTCAGCACAAAACATCACATTTTTGTATATTTAAATATTTATATTAACTATAATTGAAATATATTTATAACACAGAAATTCAATTAAAATTATTACAATTAATACAATACTAGTATGAGTAAAGGTATAACACATCAATTGCATGCAAACACAGAGTACAGTATATCCGAAGATTTCTAATACATTAATTTGGAATAATCTTCCATTAAATTAGAATTTAATCTTTTTATAATTAATACCCTGTTCTTCTTTTAATTCATTTAATCCGAATAATATTCCGATTCATTTCTGCAAACAATTTAATTAATTTTTCATCTCATCAGTAGCTGTATTAAGCGTATTAAGTAGTCAATAGCCTATAATAATGAGTGTTTTTTGCATATTTTAAAACTTCACTCAAACATAATTAGAAACAAATAACACAATTTTCGACTAGAATAAGGAGATAAACCTATCTTACAATTCAAACACAATTAACTTTATGAATGTTTGAGGTTTGAACAGAGGTTTCTTATATTTGACGAATTTTAGAGCATTTTGAGCTTTTGTTACAATTTTTTAAATATTAGTTTTCTATGAAAGAACAAATGAACAATTATTGAATGATTCAAATGAATAGTTTTCAAAAGAATTTAAAATTGTTTTCAAGATTAAAAATGTTTAGTTTTAATATGTTTTATGGGTTTAATGCCCTGAGTTTCACATTAGCTTTTGCATTGACTACATTTAAAAGTATCTAACATTCAGGGGGAGGTAGGGGTCAAAACTCATCAGTTTTCTGATTAACAAAGATTAACAATGAATTTAAGGGATTGAAAATATTTTGTTTGTAATTTAGTAACAATTTAAGTACAAATGAACAAAACACTATGTTTTCTGTATCCAATTTTTCTACGAATTGTCTTAAAGTTTGTTGACTTACCTTGACTTACAGTCTTGTATCCGAAAACTAATGACTTCAATTTAAGGAAAATTGCTTTCCGCATATATTTGAGACAATGGCCCAATTGTTGAAAGTAGAGGAGAGCATCGGGCTCGTTCAGGCTCGGGCGGGTTCGGGCTGACTTTTTTGCAACTTTGCTCACCTCTAGCTGAAAGGTCTGAATCTCTTTAAGTTGACTTTAGATAAATTGTGAAAAGTTATTGAATAAAATACTTCTATTATATTTATATTAATTGAACAGAGATCAAAAACATGTTTACTATTAAAATATTAATATTAGAGCAAAAATTATAAAGTTTATAAGAAATACAAAAGTTATCTCAAGAGTTAATTAGAGTTTAAGTATTTTAAAATTTACATATATTTCAATATTAACACTATTAATAAAAAGTGTGACACAATTGAAAAAGTTGTTCATAAAAAAAGAGTTAAAGTCATTTTCTAGTTAAAGAGTAAATTATCATTTGTTTATCAAATAATACGTCTTCAATAATTCGATTATTTAAAAAATAATGCAAAAAGTATTAAAAGAAAAGTGAAAAAAGTGTTGCTTTAAAATTGTTCCGTTCAATGGAAATGAAAAGGTATTCAAATCAAAAACTAATAATAATATAATTCTTGTTTCTCAGAAATATTGTTATCACTCTCTGCAGAACTTGAAAAAAGAATTCAAATATAATTAAAAATCTCTTGTATTTTAATTAGAAATTATATTCTAGGCTTATAAGTGAGCGTAATATTCAATTGTTGGACATCACATTCAGTACAGTCCGACTCAGAGACCATCGTCTGTGAGCCTGCGATCGTATTATTTGCATCAGTATTTGGAGCACTGGTTGGCGACACTTGATATCCAGTTGAATGCTGTGTTTGATGTGATTTATGTTCGTTTCCGTTCTCTTTGTCTTTCTTTGAAGACGACCTCCGGACCAATCGCTTCTCTTTGGATGAGGTTCTTCTCACTAATTGCTTGCATGAAGAAGAAGCCATTGCTGGCAGTTCTCGTCTCCCATTACTGGTTGTGGTGGTGTTTGTGTTTGCGTTTGTGGTCGTTGTCGATGAAGTGAATGAATGAGAAGACGAAACACCTTCTGTTAAATGTTAAACACATCAATACATATATCTATTACTACATTATAAGCATTATTACCATTATTAGGATTGAGAAACCATTCCGAACGAGTTTTCATGCGTTGTGTTTGTCTTTCATGAACTATTGGCAAAAATGTGAGTGATTTTGTACTTTCGGCATATCTGTTGACACTCTTGAGATCTTCCAAATTGAGCGCCTCTTCGGTTACCATTGATTGTTGTTGTTGTGGTTGCTGTTGGTTTTGGTGCATCATTACTGTCACTATTGATTGGGGAGAATTTGGTGATGTGTTGAGAGAATGTGTTTTCTATTATAATAAATCATATTAATTAATATTAATTAATCTCAATGTTAAACATGTGATTGAATGCAAACCTTAAATACATTTTCTTCTAAAGACATACTAAGTCTGGCATACGCTTCGTCTATAGTCTGATTCATGAGCGCCACTGCACCCAAATGTGTTGAGGCAACCGCTGATCCACTGGTCGTACACAATGTTGGCGTACTCTGACATTCTTCTGATGTTGATATTGCTGTTCATTTGCATTTAAGTTATAATTAATATTTAAAAATATTTTTAATTTATAATAATATTAATGACAATTGAAGTAAAACACAAATGCGAATCAAAAATGCAAAGCGAGTCGAAAGACAAAAAGTGAAATGAATGTTAACAGTGGTTATGAGTCAAACCTTGCAATTGTCTTGTTGTTGAAGCAATTGATGGCAGACCCCATCGCTGTGTTTCACTGTTAAGCCAAACACGTTGAGCTTCTAATGAGGTCTTGCCTTTATTTGGTTAATGTATGTATTGTTATGTTTTTGATTTTAATCACATTTTATATGCAATAAAAGAGAAAATCAGAGAATAAGAGTAAAGTGAAAACAGGTATAAAACATACCGTAGAAAAAGAGTTCATTATATTACTTATCATTGAGTAAACTTTCAATTTGATTAATAGGTTCAATAAAATGTTAATAATGATCAATAATATTAATCTGAAATCGAGTTTAATTTATGGTATGAGCAAAACTATTGTGCAAATTAATAAACATACCGTATATTGTTCCGCATTATTTTAAAGCATTAGTTCAAATATATTAAAATACAATATAGAACTTTTATACGAAAGTATAATATAAAGAGTTTACTTAATTTGCGTCAAATTAAACTCGAATTCTGTTGGAATATTCAAATTCTCTCTTTTAATCTTTGAGACATTCACTTTACAATACTTTGAAAGTTTAAATGAGCGTTAACTTCAAGTGAAAGTAAAGCAATAAATTAGCGTTCATTTAAAGTATGTTCAGAGACTTTATTTGCAGTAATGGATAGAGAGAAAAGTGAATTAAACCATAATAAAAATGTTTTGCATAACAAAACTGATTCATTAAGAGAAAGAACATAATCAACATAATCAACATACGCGGCACCAAAGTTTCGGGCGGGTATTTGAAAGCAAAAATCCAATTTTCCTCCACTTTGAGTACACGACCAGAAATTCTCGCGTAATATTCGTAATTATCGCGACCAAACAAATTGCTTACTCCAAAGTTATCGATCAAAAACTTCATTATAGTCGTGGCCACCTATGCATTAATCAACAATACCACACATTTTAATTTTCTAATTTTTAATTCACTTTAAGAGTCGTTCATTCAAAATATATATTACGAAGAATTGATTGAAATATTTTCATGCATTCATGCAATTAATGATTTACAATCAGATAATATATTAGTATTTATTAAGAATTGATTTGAAAGTAAAACATAAGAATAGAAAAGTGAAACGCTTCTCAGGTCCAATATAATATACAGAGTAGAGTACAGACTTACATCAAATTAATTAAATGTCATAGAAAATGTCTACAATAATTATAATTCATTTCTATAATAAACAAAACTCATAAAATCTATAAAGTAATCAAAACTCAATTGCTATTAATATAAAGAAACTTCAATTATGACAGAAAGTTGTCTGGTTTGGAGACATTTTAGACTAGCAATAGATTATGTTATTTTATAAATTTAAGGCATCAGTCATTTGAGCAAAACTTTAGATGAATGCATGCTTTGAATGCATACAATACTAAGATATCACTCAATGAAAGCGTTCGTTGAACTCTAACTAATGACAGATCTAAATATTTAAATAATGATTCGTAAGGAAATTACATAATAAAGAGGTTTCTATATTAAGACTTAAAATAGTGTTATTTCGATTACTAGAATAGGAATACAAATCAATTATTTTTATAACTATTGAATGGAATATTTTAGTTATCATTAACATAAAGAGTATTACAATTGACTATAAAATGGTATTTTAAAAGAAATTGACTGATTTATTGAATAAAATACCAAATCAAATATTAGCTATTTAAATGACAAAAGAAGAATCTAATAAGGAGGGGTTCGTCACAATGGTTGGTAAAAATCGTAGCTTCCAAAAAATGGAGAACTCAAAAAATACTTATCGGTTTTCTGAGACTATTTTTTTAAAATAGCAAATATTTAAATATAAAATATGTAATTATATGAGAAACATATACTAAACCTAAAAATATTGATTTAGAAACTTTGCTAAAAGAGTCCTTTTTATGTGATCGGTTCACATCATAAGCTTCTGACAGATATCGTTACCGACAAAAATATTGATTTATATTAAAAAAATAGTCTAATATAATAATTATTATAACTTATGATTGAATAACTTGATTGAGTGATAGCTTACTTTGTATAACAGTATTAAATAAAAATAAATTAGAAAAACTGTAAAAAATGAGAAAATTGAGAAATAAGGACATAAGACCGGCACCAAATCTGAATAAAAGTATGAAAAGTGAGAAATAGCTTTGAAAGAGTATCGAAAAAGTATCTCAAGAGAAATGATTGGTAAAGATAGAGAAATGGTTTGAAAATGGTTTGGAAAGTTGGACAGACAAGTGGACAGACAAGTGAGACTGCACTTACCGCAATTTGTGCCTTTAATTCAGAATTTTAGGTAATTATTTGCAATGCAATTAATAAGTGGTGATAATAAATGGGTTAATATTATGAATGCATTTAAATGACATCAGATTAATAATGGATTCAATGAACGGTAAATATATATTTTGTTCAGTTTTTGGAATCAATCAATAATAATAATCGAATCACAGCATAAAATCATTAATAGGTGAGTAATACAGGTGTGTGCAGCACATAATTAGCAATTAATTCATTTTTAATGGATTTTTTAATTTGTTTTGAATGAAAGCGGAAAAAAGCACTCAATTAGTAATCATCAAAATTAGCACATTATTAATGAAACACACGAACGAAGTTTTAGTTAACATACGATAATTAGTTATAAAACATGCAAATATTCTCAATTGTCATATAAACTATTGAAATAAAGTAATGCATTAAAAGTTCAAAGTATTTCAATTCAATAGAATATAAATCTCATAATTAATCAATATATTGCAGAATTAATAAATCAATACATTATTATATTATAATAATATTCTATTCTATTTCACATTAAATTGTATTGTATTGTATGACTATTTTAAAAAAGTAATAATAATTATTATTAAGACACTACCATTACTACCATTAATATTATATTTAAAAAAAGAGATTTAGTGATTTGCGAATTTGTTATTTAAAGAAAAGAAAAAGATTATGACTGTAACAAATGGTTGTAAATTATGCAAATTTATATCCTATTTCAACACCAAATGTTAGACTAATATTAATAATATTAATAACATGAACACAATGTACGACACAATGTACGACACAATTACAGCAAATGTAAATAACAAACAATTAATACAATAAATGGTAATATACCTTAAATCGCTGGACGTCTTCCATTTTGGCGAATTTGCTGCCGTCCTGAACACAAGAATGGAAAAAACTGGGCGCCACAGACACACCAATCGCTTCCGATGTCATTCCTGTGTTGGCGCGATCTGAAGACGAAGCGATCGCACGAAATGTGCCGAACAGAAGCACCAGAAGGTGTTGCGTCACTACTGGCAGTGATGTCAATAGCCTATCAATTATTAAAGTGATAATTAATTTAAAAGACAAATAACAAAGAGAGTTAATGAAGAACTATTGCATTAATACTTATGAATTTCTTCTCTCTTCTCATCAATGTTTTGCCACTCAATTATTTCAAACAAACGCTGTTCCCTTTCGATGCCGAACACTCCTGAGGGCAGTTTTCGAAGAAATTTCTTGAGTACAGACGCTATCGTATAAACCGAATAGTTATCTATATTGACGAGACGTCCGTTCTATAGGTTAACAAAAGCACGAAAGTGGTCATAATAGTAATGATAACAAAACTGTAAGAAGTGTTCAAGTGTTGAAGTGTTCACCTGTAAGAAGTGGATCAGCTTCTTCATGTTCGCCTGATGTCCGGGCGCTCTGAACACGTCTTTCTTAAAGGGCGCCTCTTTGTTGAGCTTTAGGATCATTACCAGAAGTGGTCCCGGGATGTCATTGTGTGCGTCGCACACGTTCTCCAATGCTATTCCAAACTTTACTCTATTTAATTATTATATATAGATATCAATTAATATAAATTTATATAAATTAATATAAATCAACGTTTGACACACTTTTCCATACGCGAAGGGTATGGCAGTGCTGTTGAATTGTTGGGTGAGTGAGAGCCAGAGCCTTGTGATGCACCACATAGTGAAGAGTTAGCCATACGTCGAACCATTGATGACATCATAGCAATTATGGTAATTCACATCAATTCATATGAGAATTCACATCAATTCATATGAGTTATGATAATATTGTTACTGATCTTATTGGTGTTCATATATGTGTTCATATATGTGTTCATATATGTGTTCATATATGTGTTCATATATGTGTTCATATATGTGTTCATATGCGTTACAAATACATCACTCTATCAGATAATGAGATGAGCACTAAATCAATACATTCAATACATTTAATACATTAATCATTTATTAATATTTATCATATTATTAATTTATATTTTATGGCAATTAAATCTAATTTATATCTATAATTATAATTATATTCACTTTAATTACTTATCAATATATCATTAATTGATTCTATTTATTAAATATATAAATCATTTGAATATATATACAAATTAATAACAAATCAAAACTACATTTAACACAAATTTGAATATAATATCAATACTTGGCTCAGAACACAAATAAAATCACAGTTTCATAACAGCATAACTAGTGTTACCGCACGTCATATCAATGAAGGGCTAATCAACAATAAGTTATACTTTTGTACCTTTTTATTATAGAGTAACACAACTGTTGTGTTTATATATATTCACATTAAGAATAACACACTTTACAACACAACTCTGGACCAGCTCTGGATCTCCCTTTAGACCGCTTTAGACTATCTCTAGAGAACACCAATATTTCTAAACAAAACTCACCCGAACCCAGACCTGAACGACTGCCACCTCTTACTCAGTATACATATATATATGGTATATATGACCAAATTGTGTGTATTGTATACTAAATAAAAACTGTATTGTATTGTAAAGTAAGTATAATTACGTATAATACGTCACACTTTAATGAGACAGTTATATAACATTAAACATTAAATCAAATTATTATTGTATTCTATTTTGTCATTTTATTAATAATTTAGAATTAAACTAAAAATCAAATATAAATAGATATTTGTTTGTGACAAATCAAACAGAATGTGTATTACCTGAATGTATTACCGAAATGTATCACAACATATAAATATTTACATCTCTAAAGGTATATCGCAATGAATGGTTACCTTTCAGATAACACAACTTGGACCACAACTTGGACCACAACTTGGACTACAGTAGTACTAAACTAACTTAACTTGACTTTGGTATTATGGTAATGATTGATTTGACGTACTATTTGTGTACATAGACTTGACGTGATTCACAACACGACTAATTCCACTCATTCACTCATTTGTTAAAATCATAGGAAACTGTGCGCAAAATGTCAACAAATAATTGAAAATAAGTTATTAATAATAAATAAAATATAAAATGCATTTATAATATAATATGTGAGATATGATGTGAGATATGATGTGAGATATAATATGACGTCAGCCACATCTGCAACCACATCGTGTGCCTCTTCACTGCGCCGAAGACTGGAATGGGAGCTGTCGTTGAGTTGGAGTGACATTCGATCGCACGGTTGGTTTCACGGCTCTGTCAGTCGGTCTGTTGCCGAACAACTGCTCGACACTGACGGACAGTTTCTGGTTCGAGACTGCAGCTCAAGAAGTGGTGATTATGTGCTGTCGTGTGTGCATAACTCACATCACTTGCATTTCGTAATCTCTAAACTGGTTTTACAGCCAAATACTGTTTACGAACGCATTCAATATACTTTCGAAGACGAATGCTTTGACACTATCACTGATTTGATCACTTTCTATGTCGGAAATAAAAGACCTATAAGTGTGGCCTCAAATGCTATCATTACTACACCTGTGAATCGATGTCTACCTCTGACTGATTCTCAAATGAATTCAAAGAAGTCAATCATTTTGGACAACAATAAGACTAATTGTTTGCAAAAAAGTGAAATGAATTTAAGTGAACATGAAATGAGTGGTTCTCCGCCTCCAAAACCGAGTCGAATAGCTCTCAAAATATACAGTCAATCATCAGATGATATAATTGTGACGAATGAGAGCCAACACAACATTCACTTAAACTGTAATGAATTGACGCAAAACAGTCCAAAACAAGAATGCAATCAAAACGAATCTCACGGCTCAGAAGACAGCGCTTTCTTTTCAGATAGTGTTTCACCCAAACAAAGGGCTGATAACTGTGGCGATTATAGCAAAACAGAGTTAAGACAGTCAATAGAGTCAAGAGAGTGGTCACAAATATCAGAAATTAGTAAAACTAGTGAACGGTCACAACTTTTGACAATTCCACCAGAAATGAGTTCATCAGTGATAAGACCACAACATTTTCATACATATCTTCTTCCAAAAGATAATAAGCCATTAGAGTCAACCACTATTACAAAAATAAATTCTGTTCTTTGCGATACTGGCGCTCGAATTCTAGCCAATCATTTGACCAAATGTGATATCGATTTCATAAACCATTCCGAGAACAGCGATGACTTGGGTCTGGGCATCGAATCAGCTCTCGAACTCATGCTTTTGCCACACGGCCAGCAAATGAGGTCTGATCTGCTGGAGAGACACCACTGTCTCAAATACTTTGTTGTAATTACTGTTTTGAGTACAGTTAGTGACCAAAAGCGTGCAATAGTTATAAACAAATGGATTGAGATCGCAATTGAGACCAAAACAGCTTTAGGGGATCTGTTCGGGTTCGCAGCTATTATGGAAGCGCTATCTGTGCCACCAATTGTTGAATTAAAGACCATTTGGGCCATTGTTAGAAAAGATTTTACTCAAAATGCTATCACATATGAAACCAAATTAAGACCACAATTGAAATGCATGAGTGAATGCAATGAACCTCAAGGTTTGTAAATATAATTATAAACAATTGTTTATTTACAAAGTTATCACTAAATGTCATTAAATAGCGCCAAACACTACATTCCCTTATATATTAACATTGGTTCAAATACTTGAAAGGCATTCAAAGAATATGTGTCAAAATGACAACGATATCAATATTAAGGTATAATTTTTTCATTAAACAATTAATTAAATGTGAATACATGAATGCATGTCATAACAGAGACAGTCACCCATTTTAGCAACTCTAAGGTCAACAAATATTTTTCATAAAAATAGTAGAACAAATCATTTTGATAATTTAACTCATCGGCTAATCCTCTCTTCAAATTTAAATGAATTTTTATAATTTTGTCATATTTTTCAAAAATAGAATATAAAATATAATTTTTGATGAATCCCTCATAAAAATGATTTAAGAAATGATAGATTTGCTAAAAGGCAAACATTGTCTTTGAAAAGTGGTTGCTATAATCGGAACACTCCTAATAATCTCTGTAAATCTGTGAAATACTCCCAATAATGGCTATCAATTAATTGAATATCTTTTTGAATAGTCATTGGATTTGGCGTTCGAACAAACGGCAGTTGATTACGGTCTGCAACAAATAAATAGTCATTTAGAACAAGCGCTACAAATGATCGATCAATTATCAAATTATAGACGTAATGCTCATATTGTATTAGATGGCTATCAATATGAAGAACTTTTGTGCGATATGTTTCGCACTGAATTTCACCGACAATTTCTGTTTGGTTTTCGCGGAGCTTTCATTGATAGCGAACAAAAATTAGAAAAATTAAATGAAATTGTTATGGCTTTTGCAAGTAAGTGTCAAACAAACATCGATTCCAATTGAAGGTTAAACTCATTTTCAAGATTTAAACAATTGGCGCAATGTGTTATGTGTGGCCTCATTTACAGTATATCTTATCAGTATTACATAATTACGAATCATTTATTACCGGTAATTCAATTACAGTGTGCAGTTAGTCATATACTCTTTTCTCATTCGGCGCATTAGTAAGTGTTTATTTTAAACAAAAATCATTTATTTCAATCATTTATTTCAATCATTTATTAAAAATTTGATAATATTATCAATTTATTGATAGTGTAATATATGAATGAATGGATCAAACTGTCAATCAATTAAGTGAGTCGTAAGTCAGTAAATAAAACAAACGTCTAAAACAGTAGAAGTACTCGTAGAATAGTTTAATTGAAGGAAATGACAATAGAGCAGGTCATTGCTGGGTTTAGGATCTAAATTGGGCAATAAATTGACTCTTTTGTCAAATGGTTACTATTATTTTGTTAAGATTTGCCGTAAGAAAAACTGTGACTAATATTCATATCAATTCAAAATTTGAATATAAAAAATTTAAAGTTTCACAATTCACACAAATTGTTTGTAAAAGTTTTCAAAGTCATCTCTAATGAAAGAGATCGTCTTTTTTAATAAAATAAACATAATTTTATTAAAAAAAAATGTTGAGAAATAGTCAAAAATGATATGAAAATGAAATATGAATTTGTTTGGTTTCATGATATGTAAGAAAGAGTCATTTCGAGCATCAAAAGTCGTCTAGAGATCAATTTTAGGTTTAGAGCATCAGAAATGTTAATTAGTTTTAATTAATTTATAACAAAATAGTTATGATTACGAATTTCTTTCAATTATTTATAGAATGAGTTTGAGCTCAATTTCAAAACTCATAATTAGAGACTGACACTGAGCGCCGCTTGAGCTGAGCTGAGCTTAAAGTTGAACTGTTTGAGCTTAGCTCACGACTCGCAATGAGTTGAGCTGTCAGACTCTATTCATAATTTAGATGTTACACACATTTACTTTACAGTCTTTGAAAAACTGGTGGGAACTGCTCTCAAGGTTTTTGAACAATAAAATCTGAGCACATTTTAAATAATTTTTTAGAATAGTTTTTGTGGTCATATGGTTTGCCGGAAGGGCATCCTCAGCCACTTAATGGTTGCCCCGCAAAAGTTGGTTATTCTCCCGCCACTAGTGAGTGATGATTTTCATATAGAGTGGATACGTCTTCTGTTCTTCGATTGGGTGTAAACTGTCAAGACTGAGAATACCATTTGCTCACACATACACACATACACATTACCCTATTCTAAAAAATATGATTAAAATCCGTTAAGGTTTTACTGTTCAAAATGATTGAAAACCTTACAATCAGTTTTTTATGAGATAAGATCTAAAGAAATCCCTTATCACTGACCTGAGTCATGAAATGTTTTATTTGTAAAACTGTAATCACTGTAATATACGTAATATACGAGTATAACTGTTATAAGTGTTAACTCAGAGCCAGTGATATGGAGGTCCAGTATCTCACTTAATGAGTATGGTTGGTGTTCCAAAGTTGTTAAGGTTGATCCCTCGAGTGAGCCGAAAGTGTTATTTTATGTTAAGTTGACTGGTATTTAGCATTTTTAATGTTTTATAAATTTGTAAATCTTTTATAATGACAACAACTAGTCTTATCTGCTTTTTAGTGCATTATTTGAATCTTTGAGATGAGTTAAAAGGTCTCAATTTTTTCTATTATATTTTGTATAAACTTTATTTTATAACTTTTTAATTATTATATTTCTACTAATTTTGGACAATAATTAAATAATAAGCCATTATTACAAAACATATTTATTGCTAAACTTTTTTTTGATGATAATTAAATAATTGTTCATAAAATGATAAAAACATTATTTAATGTTTATTTGTTGCAAAAATTGCAGTGTTTTTCAACAAAGTTTGGTGTAAAAGAAATTGAAACCACAAAAAATAATTAAAATACAACTTTTCCAAACATAAACTTGTTCTCAATTATGTTAATTATATAATTGAAGACAATTAAGTGAGTAAAATGTTTTGTACGTTTGCATAATTCAAATAATAATAAATAAATTAAAGTCTGCATAAAATTGATTAATGATTTATAATTACAATCAAAAGAAAAATTCATTTTTTAGTAAAAAGTGTTCTCAACGAAACTCATAAATCTGTATCGAGTGCTCCGGAATATGTACCAAAGTTAATGACTGGTACCTAAACATCATTTTGGACACATTTAACAGCAAATGTACGTTAACTCGTATCTATTGACTTACCATTCAGACTGTCTGTGATAATAATACCCTTCAATAGTGGCGTTTGATTTGGTAAAACATATGTAATAAAATCCGGCAAAACTCGCACCGTTTATATCCTTTAAAAGATAAGTATTTAATATATAATATAATTGATTAATAAGAATGTAAAACATGCGAACCTTAATGGTGTGGTCGGGAACTAAAAAGTGTTCTTTCCATCGCATAAAAACAAAGTCAGTGCTATTAAGCTGGTTATAATCGAAATTATCACAGTTGAAGCTTTTCGAAAATTCTGTGAACTGTTTAAACTTTGACCAATGCTTCCTATTATTCATTCAAAATTTGCATTTATTTAATCAATACATTCATTATTTTCAACCATTTGATGACCTTTACCTGTCCACGTCTTCGTCTGCATCCCATTTTCGGGTTAAAAATGGATATTTTGATGAAATGATCTCTCCGTCAAAGAATGTGGTGAGTGTTGGATATTCTTCAGTGAGACCTGAATTTTATTAAAAAAAACCCTTTTATAAGCTATTAATAGAGTTATAGTATGTCTAAATTGAAAGTAAATCAATATTAAATCAATATTAAATCAATATTAAATCAATATTAAATAGAGTCTATTTATATATAGTAGTCATTCAATTAAATGGATGGAAAGGGTTTTCGAGGTTTTTCACCTAAACATTAAGTAATTTTTATGAATATTTGTTTGTGCACATCATTAGTTAGACCACAACCTTTGCCCTGACACATGAGATGTGACCCATTGCCAAACGGTTTATCAATTCATATACAGCTAATTTGCTCTGCACTGCAAATATTTGATAAATGTGTGAATGGTGTGAATATAAACCAAAGTACTAATAAAATGATTATATACTGTGCTTTTGTTTGGTCTTACTGTACACATTAACAGAACTGCTGCTGTAGTGCATCAAACTTTAAGATGAACACAATTTAATTGAGTTTAGCCTAATCTTCACTGATCCCAAATGATTGAGACCAGTGTCAAATTGAAGCTTCAAATATTCTTTTCGGTTATTGTATAACAACTAATATAAGATTTCATTTTTTAGTATTATTTATTCAATAATTTTGTTGATTGAAAACAATTTAATTATTTAAATAACATTACTTTAAATGACTTTATAGTAATTATATATTGATTTAATGGTGTTTATAATGGCAAACATTTTTTGCTAAAATTTCATAAAAATGAATTAATATTTATGGGAAGGGATGGAAAACTCGCCAAAACATTTTCACCCATTTATTTGAACGATTGTATGTATTTATAGAAAATAAAAATATAATAAAACCTTTAATTTTTAAGTAACCGCACAGATAAGAGTTTACTTCGTCCACATTCTAGTGATTGACAAATAATTAAAATAATTATTATTACTAATAATATGGTAATAGTGCTCGAAAGTCATACTTGAAGGACAACTTCGACGTCATAACAATTGCCTTTAGACTTCTGATGTCCACCAAATTTAGATCCATTGTAGAGAAGAGATTGGGTGACACCCAACTGCTTATCTGTCATCATAAACAACATATTATGTCATACATTATGTCATACATTATGTAATATATTAATTATAATCAAATCAAATGCGAGTCAAGTCATACGCGAAGCCATGAGTGGAACTCCTCTTAAGGTTTGCTTATTTAGAATCGGTTTCGATGACTGTTGAGAACTGTTGGCCAACACTTTCTCTGACTCGTGACATCCGCCTTCAGAACAGTTACAATTGTCTGACTCGATGTCCAACAGATTGATAGTTGAGTCGCCATTACATCGAACCGGCATTTCATCAACACTTCAATCACTTGTACTTTCCTTTTGTTCAACTATTAAATCAATCAAATGAATGGCTTTTCGAATGATTGACCACTAATTCCACTCAATTAGTGATCACTTAAATCACTTAATTGACAGTCAATTCGATCAATTCGATGAATGAGTCGATAAGAGCGCCAACAGTTGGACTGATTTTTATTATTATTATTAATGTTGTTCTAAAACACATCCATTTATTGTTTATCTTAAAACAATTTAACATAAACTTAACATTTGGTCCCTTTTGTGTTATGAAAAGAGTTGAAACTTATCTATAACTGAGACTACTTTATGCCCACATTTACTGTAATTATGAAACAATTTATTGTAAAACTAAACTAAACGTGAGTTTGCGTATAATACGAGTCAGTTGTCTCTCACTTGTGAGAGTTGGTGTCATGAGTGTCATTCACCTCTTCTATCATAAGCTAATTTCTAAGTCAAATAATTATGCTTTTGCTCATTAAAAGCATAAAACAGCATTATTTCATGTCTGGAGCACTAAGGCATCCATTAAGCAAAAAAGTGTCAATTCTTAGACCCCTCCACCCTATGTACGCATTTTAACAGTGACCTAATGTTAAACATATAGGAGAATTTGAGTGTACGCTAAAGGCCAACCCTTCCCCCTATGCGTGCGTACGTACTTAATGGGTCACTCATAAAAACATAATTTCATTGCTGCAAATCATACATTTTTAATAAACAATTTATAAAACATAATGAGACACAAATAATATTTGATAAATAAAGTCAAATAATTTGAAATTTTCTAAATTATTTTTAAAATACTTTCAAAATATAAGATTGCGCTTCATTTGATATAAACGTTAAACAAATTGTATAAATAGTCATTCATTTTTGTTTAGAAAATAAATAAACCATTACCGGTAATAAGTATTTTGATCAATTTTTGTAAAACTTAGCCTAATTTAATCTATTTTAAGAATCATTTCAATCAAAAGATATATTAAAACTCAATTAAAGCGAAAATAGTGTTGGTCAAGCTCGGCGATAACAGGGGGTATTTCCAAATTTTTACTTTAACCCCTAGGTGGCGCTGGGGTGCTCCCATAAAAGCTCATATTAACTTTTTCGTTTGCTGGGGTATATGTTTTTTCATGTCAGGGGGTATTTTAGCATATACACCCATTTTGGCCACCACTGAGGCTAAATTAAACTGATTTAAAGCTACATTAACTAATTTAATTAATTTAATTTAATTAATTTAATTTAATTAAACTTAAATAATAGTCAAATAATTGAACCTTTTTCTTAAATATACTCAAATAATTTTATGCTTTTTTCTCAAATAATATTTTCGTCTCTGAACATAATAAAGCATAAAAGCATAATAATAGCAATAATACGAGCATAAAAAAAGCATAATTTGCCACAATTCAAAAGTACTCCAAAAAGATGAACTGTACAATATATACAGGGCTTTGCTTAAATTGCGCAGTAATTGACAATAAAAACTTTTAAATGGGATTGTATTTGAAAATGAAAAATTTTTTAATTGTGAATAAATTGATGCAAAATTTTTATTTAAATGTTTAAATTGTTGAGGTAGTGCAGTCTTTTAATACTATGTGATAATGTACTACTTTATCAAAAGTTTTTAATATTGGTATAAATATGAGACAAAAAACCAAAAAACAATAACAAATAAGAAGCACATAACTTAGACTGTGCTTATTAAGTAACTGTGGATTCAAGTAAAATTTTTTGGCACAAGCTTTTCAGGCCCGATAGACTGAGCTTAAGCGAAATCTAAAACTATGAGCCTGTCATTTTTTAAAAAGTCTAACATTCAAATACTTTAAAGATATTTTTGAGACAGCTTTGTTTTAATTGAAATTGTTATGTTTTGTGAGTCATTTATTTAATTAATTTGTATATATTTGGTGCGTCCAATTCAAACTTTAGAAATGCTCTTACAATTCTATCAGATCTTAAATCACATTTTTTTATTTAGATTTATTAATTAAATCAATTTTTTCCATTATAATCTCAACCATTAATTCAATTATATAATTGATTTTAATGTTATTTAAATAAATAAATACAATAGAGAAAATTTTTTGAATAAATAAAACAATAAATATTGATTTCACGTAAAATTTGATTCAAGAAATGTAAACTGCATTTAAAAAGCTTCAATTTGACACCGGTCTCAAGATTTTCTGATGAGTGAATAGTGAGATGCAATAAATTAAATTTTCTAAATTTTCAAGTTTGATGCGTTGCTTTGCACACCTTAAGAGTTTTGAGGCCAAAAAAATACACATATATGGTAATCATTTTAAGAGCACTATCGTTTGCATTGATCAAAATTTCTTTATCATTATCGAGTTATTGTCATTATCTATCATTATCTGTATGAAGTTCCCTTTTTAAATAATAAACATATTAAGTGGGATTGAGATTGGCACCGCTTAGTCAAAAGGTTTTTTTCAATCTCTAGTTTACTCCAAAAAAAATAAATCAAAATTGAACCAAAATTGAACCAAAATTGAACCAAAATTGAACCAAAATTGAACCATTTTTGATGCGTAAAATAGCTGAAAACCATTAAAAGGTTTTGACAACGATTGTATACATATATTTCGCTTATTTTTGCCTATTTCAAGGGTCAGAGGCTATTTTGCCTAAGAATGACCTCTCTAATCACTCTCTAATCACTCTCTAATCACTCTCTAATCACTATTAACTATTATTATTTTTATTTAAAAGTAAAAAGTTTAGACAAAATTTTAATTCTCAAAGAAATGTCTGATGAATTTTACGAGATTTTATTGACCGCTTCATTTTTTTTAAATTACTAATTTTCCCCAAATATTGGTTAGTATTTGAAATATCTCATAAATCAATATTTGATCTAAATTACTGCAATTATTGTACTCTCTTTTTGTGTTCTACTTCTATATTATATTGAAACCGAGTGAAATAGGGTTAAGTTCAAGTTCCATAATATTGTACACAGTTTAATAAAAATATAGTTTATGGTTATGTATAGTGATGAGCAAGGCTCGAGCTTTTCAGGCTCAGTGGCGAGCCTGAGCCTGACCAAATTGAGAAAAACAGCCTAGGCTCGAGCCTAGAACCATCGAGCCTGAGTCTGAGCCTTAAGCCTGACATTAAAAAGAAGTTTTAGTAAATTACATTGTAAAAAATTATATTTTATTCAATTGAAATAAATAGAGTTTTATTCACATATTAAATTCGTTACTTGATCAGAATCGAAGTATTTAAGCATAGATTCCGAGCACATTAAAGTTTGAGTAGAGTTTTTAGAGTCTGTTTTGCTATTTTGATACGACTTCAATAGCTATTTTTACAGTCTTCTTAACTGTTTCTTTTTCAGGCTCAGTAGGCTCGAGCCTGGTTCAAATTGTGAGCCTGAAAATTTTCGCGAGCTGAACTCGAGCCTCGAGCCTGAGAAAAAGTCCGAGTCTGAGTCTGTGAGCCTGCTCATCACTAGTTATATAAGTTATATAAAGTTATTGCTTGACAGCAAAGCTTCATATTTGATGTTTGACATCTGTCTCACATGAATGAAACACAATTCAAATAACCATTAAATCTGAATGAGGACACTTTGAAACAAATAAATTATAACCAATTATCAAGTCATCAATGTTTTAGTTATTGATTATTGTTTATTAGAGAGAATAAATAATATTTGCTTAAAGTTTTTGAGGACCTTTAATTAATATGTAATGATTTACGGACCCATTACTCCTATTTCCCAATTCTCGACCTATTAATTGAATAGAATATAAACAATTAATTAATATTTAGATCTGAAACGAAGTGTGAATATGGAAGTAAAAGCTTACTGTATAACTTCGGCAAACTATTTAATATCTAATAGTGTCTCAAGTCTAGGAAATCATATCTTTTATTACTAAAAATGAGATTCAATTTGATTTATATTTCATTTGTTGTGATATTTTTATTATTTGCGTTAATTTCTGTACCAATTGAATCATTTGGCGATAAAAAGTTTTATAAGGGATTAATTATGGGAATCCTATTAGGACGACAACAATCCTTCGATTCCAATAGAAATTTGCAACCTTTGCAACAGCCCTGCTCTTCTCAGTAAGAATATTACGATTGTTTTAGTCATATTTATAGTTAAGTTACTATTTCTTTTAAAACTTGTATTTTCATATATGTAATAATCAGAAAAGTTGGTTATTTACTGCTTCTCTATAAACAGTTCTTTGGTTTTACATACAGTAAAATTAGTATATTATAAAAAAGTAAATCATTCAGATCGTAAGCTCGAGTATAGCTTCACTACAATACGTGTAAACAGTGTTCCCCAAGTGTTAGTTGTAGGTACTTTGTACAATTCACCCCCTAAAATTTGAAAAAGAATACCTTGGTCCACGTATTGTAAAAGTATATTTGTTAAAATTAACTGTTACAAATATAGCGGCAAAATTATATTTAAAAACTAGGCGCGAAAACGCATTTTTAAAAGAATTTTCTCTCTTTGATGGCTTTTCTCTGAAAAAAATTCTTGAAAAATTTTGTGATCAAAATGGGCAATAATTATCTCAAAAAGCCGATGTCTTGACCCCTTCAGATATTAAGCATTTTCCTAGCGTTGCAAAATACTAAATTTAGTGTCTTCAGAGGTTTAGTCAATTTTTTATATAGAAACTAGATTAACAAATGAAAGTGTTCAAAAATTGCTATCAATTGAATATAACACTTTATATTGACATAAATTGCTATATATTCAATATATCAATTCAATAAGTTATTAAACAAATAATTTGAAAGAATCTTATATTTGAGTGTTCAATTATCCCTAATATAATACTAAAATTAGGGGAATATTACATTCTAGGATGACAACATAGAATTTTAAATATTTGACTGTATGTTAAAAATATACTGTATTTTTATATTGCATACTTTTAGCCCAAAAACTAAATTTAGTACTAAATTTAGTGTTGTGGAGAAAATTTAGTAAATTTAACAACGCTAGATTTTCCAAAAGCTCATCCCCTGGAGAACTTGGTGAATTCTACCTGTAAGTCAGGTAGAAGTAAAATACCGTATCCCCTGTATTTATTTAGTGTTGTTCTGGTGTTAGTTTTTTATTAATTCATTTCAGACAAACTTCAGCGATAAGAAAATTAGTTATACTTACTATTAATTCTATCGATAGCTATTAATTAATTTTAAAAATATTCCTTAAATAAAGAAAAATTGTATGTTTACAAAGTATTGATAATCTAATACAGTATACTCTCTTTCCTCATAACCTCCCAAATGCAAATGAAATCCGTTCCTTTTAACGAGAGTTGATTATATTGAGAATTTGTAACATTAGCTGAATGGGGAATCTGAAAAATGACAGGATCAAAATTTGTTGACTATAACGAGCAGTTCCCTATATTTGAGTTCATTATAGCGACAGTCTACTGTATTAGTTCCAAGAACTGTATAAATAAACAATAATTATTTATTATATACTTATATATTCTTTTAAATTTTTTAAATTGTGTGAAATTTTAATAGAAATTATATTTTTTGCATAACTTTAAATTTTTAACAGAGCTTTTCTAAAGTAATTTCTTAAATACTGTACTGTACTGTGAATTTTCAGTATACTGTTGAAAAGTTCTACTTTACAGTACGAGACGTATGTTTCGGATATCTTCCTCCATCCGTCTTCAGTGGCTATATTTTAATTACTGACTAAAAAGTTCGATTTTGCATTATTAAAGTTCAAGTTGGAGGGACTGTGCTTCGGCTCAATCCATGCCGTCAAGTACTTGAGGTTCTTGTTTCAGATGTTTATTTTTGCAAACATTATTACAAATATCATATAATTTTGTTGTGCTTTCACACAGCTCACCAACAGCTTGTGGTGAGCTTTGTTAGAGTACAACAAAATTATATGATATTTGTAATAATATTATTTGTAAAAATAAAATAAAACATTTTGGCGGGAAAAGCAAACCTTCAAAAATATTGTCATTCAAAATCGATGAGTTTACCACCCCTTCAATTTTGAAAATTTGCAAAATGACCCCTCCCTGTCACTTGAAAATTTAGGATACCTTGCTTAAGTCTAGTCTAGTCTAGTCTGGTACTGTAAAGTGCTAAAAATTTAAAGTTGTGCAAAAAATATAATTTATTTTATAATTTAATTTTTATTACAGCTACAGATATCCAGTTCCATATAGAAAACAAAGGCTGAATCGGAAACTCAACTTATTTTCCAACAGTACTTGATTTGTAACTTTTTATAAAATAATAATTATTAGTTACACAGTATTTTATAGCACATAACACAAATGCATTCAAAGGTTCATTACTATAATGATTATTAGCTGTCAATTAAGCAAATGTAAAATATGTAAAAGGAAATCATTTTAATCAAAAACTGATTCAATCAACTGAAAGAACTGCAACACATGTTCACAATTTATTTTAATAATGCGTTCAAATTGTGACAAATTTGTTGGTATTGTTTGTTTTAATTCTTTTAATATCACATACAGTATGATATGTTTACATATTTAAGTTCTCGTTTAATAAATAAACTTTAGATAATCTAAAGTTAATAACATAATAAAATTGTTTATTTATTGTATAATACAATGCAACAAAAAAATATTTGATTTTTTTAGAAATGATCACTCAATTGATGTTAAAGGCATTACATTTATTACATAAATTTAGCATTAATTTTCCATTCACATTCATTTTCCATTGACTTGAGGCCATTCTGTTTGATACATGCCATCAATGAAATGAGAGGCGATTTTAGAGACCATCGAGCGATCGGGCAAACTCTGCGCCATACCATATATGACTCCAATTCCTGAGCCCTCATCTGATGGTGAATCGAGACATTCCTTAACGACTTTATTGATGTCTGCGAGCAATGCATCAGCTATTCCGGGCTGAGTATGCATTAGAGTGACGCACACGTGAACTGCTGACGGGAATTGCAATGGGTTGAGACTCCAGCCCAACTCTGATAGCTTATCACTTTTAACATAATTAAACTCTTAAAAGCGTTTAAATGATAAAACAAAACAAATACAGATATAAATAGACATAAAAACTGCATATTTATGGCTAACCTGAGTCTGAAAATATTAAACCGATCAGAAGCTAAGGCAATGACACTCATTATAGGGTCACCAATCATATAAATGCCTTCTATTTTGGCCAATTCTGCTTTGAGATATCGCTGAACTGCAATTATCTTTTTGGTCGCCTCAACATAGCCGTCAAACCCGAAATGCATAAGAGTTGCCCAACAGTTGGCAATGTTTGCACCACAACGACTGCCAGCAATGGTAGGCGAGGCGTATATACCTCCCGGCCAATCAGTTTGCACTGAATATTGATATCTACGATACTCTTTATTGCGATACATTATAACTGATGAACCCTTTGGTGCGTATCCATACTTATGAGTATCTGCAGAAATACTGGTCACTCCAGGAAGAGAAAAGTCTACGACAGGGATCGGATAACCGGCCTCTGACATGAATGGAACCAAAAACCCTCCCAAACATGAGTCCACGTGAACAGGAATGGAGTATTTTGTGCCCAACTTATGAAAATAAATTTAAGCATCACTTGAAATAATAGCATATCTTGAATCACTTTTGAAACTCCAAAAATTTAAAAATACAGAAAGTGTCAAAATTTAAATAAAGAAACAAATCAAATAAAAATCAAACTTTAGATAAAATGACTAATTATTAATAGAATTGATAACAAAGCAAATCACATACTTTAGCGATTTCTGCGATGTCATCGATGATGCCGTGCGGGTAACCACAGGCAGAGCCCACTAACATAACTGTGTTCCTTGTGATCGCTCTTCTCATAGCATTCACGTTCACTTTGAAAGAGACCGGATCTAAGTCTATGAATTTGATTCTAATGTTCATCATTTGTGCGCCCTTTTGAAAGGCCGCGTGAGCGCTGACCGGAACCACCATTTCAGGTCTCGTAATGCCCTTCACATCGAGTGCGTAATCACGACACGCCTTCACTGCGAGTATTATGGATTCAGTTCCGCCTGAAGTCAATGTACCACAAGTCTCGTTGTCTCCGTTGAAAAGATTGCAAACCATTCGCACGATTTCTGCTTCCATTTTATTAATACCGGGAAATACGTCCGGATGTAAAGGGTTTGTGTATGCGGTGATACCATACACTTTGGTCACCAAATCAGTCAACTCGTAGTTCACGTCCGCATAGACTGTGCCTAACATTTGATAATAGCATTGATTAAGTCTTAAGTGTTATCATTCAATCATTTTATAAATAAAGGACAGACCAGACGCGCGGCCTTTTCTCCACTCAATCTTTCCTATGTCTTGATATCGAAGCAGTTCATTCATTATGTGCTCAGAAGTCAGTCCTTTCTCAGGCAGTGACGTGCAAAAGGTCTCCGATTCAAAGATTGTTTTGAATTTATTGGAAATGGTTTTGTCGACCTCTGCCAGACGTTGGGATGCGATCCCACTCAAGACCGGCAAACGAATCAACAGTCGAAACGATTTCTCTTTCAAAGACTTTATATTCACTGAAATGTAAATGAAATGTAAATAAAATGCGATTCAAATGAATGTGAACTCAATTTGCGACTCAATTGTCAACTGCATTATCATTGCATACATTGTTCATTATCGTAGAGTTCGTATAACTTCATCAGAGCCACAGTTGTCAGCACTGAGACACTTATTAATTGCCATTTGTGTCGGTTCTCACCAATTGATTCCAAGACATCAGACAATAAACTGATTCCACGCGTATATAAGCCATTATCAGAGATGTTCTGAAATGGATTTTAAACTATTTTAATGTATATTAAAATTAAGACATTATTGTATAAAACAATTATATAATTAAATGATATCATTATTGAAATAAATATATTAAATTAATACCAATTTTGAAAATAATTGACTCATTTTATATATAATTGGGTTAACAAATGGTATAATAGTTTAAATTTATATAATATTAATAATTGTCCTTCAAATGAATGAAGTGTTTCAGATAAATATAAAAGTCATTCATAATTGTGATAAACAATTAGTTAACAAAATGTCATAATTCTTATCAGATTAGAAATAAAAAAGATTAGACTCAAAGCACTTAAATACCAAACAAACAACTGATAAACAAATTGAATGCATTCAATGTATTGATATTCGTAATAAATGCTGACATCACTACACTGTTAGGATTACAGACAAGTACAATATTATGCTATTCGTTAAAGTACTGTACATGTAGTATACTATACATGTAGTATACTGTACAGAGAGAACATAGTAGTCATACAAAAGCATTCCCATCGAAAGGGAATCAAATCCAAAAAATGAGTGAGAATGGAAATGGAATGGAAATCACAAATTTATTTAAAAGGATTAGAAAATACTAAATTTTTAGTTTAAAATACACATACAGTCAATCCCGTTTATAGTGAACACTTTTATAGTGAATGAATTTAGCGGGACCAACCGCATCACTATAAACGGGATTAGAATTTCTCACTACTCGTTGAAGACTGATTTACAAGCGTTGATGACCTGATACAACTGGTACAACGCGTATTTAATGACTAAGAAGTCTTTAGGCTTTTCTAGTCCTAAACTGAGTTGACCTAAACTTGACTCAATTATTTGAAAAGCGCGTGACCCCAAAAACAAGAAAAAAATAATGAAACACTTTCTCCAATAAAACCCTGTTTTCTATGTATTTTGTGCTAATTAAGGTCTCTGAAAGCTTTGTCCAAAATTATAAGATTATAATCTTTATATAAAGCAAAGATGAGTTACGCGTTATAATTGAGAGATAGAAATGCTGTAATTTAATGCTTTCTCAACAAATAAAACAAAAGTTTTATACAGAATCCAAACAATCCAAACAATTGCAATTGGAATCAACAAAATGAATGGCAATCAAATCTCTAAAGCAAGTGGTAATGGGAAGGGTTTGAGAATTGCATTGGTGTTGCTCTATCACTAGTGCATGTGTGACTAGACTCCCTTTTGGTAACTTTATTATCTGTATGCAAAATCCAGGAAAAGTTGCCGATTCATAAGGTCAACAAATAATTTAGAAAATCCGTGAGTTTTATTAAAATACTTCTAATATTGACTAAAAACTTAGTTTTTGAATCATTTTTTCTATAGATAATCACCTCATTAATGACTCACAATTAATTTTATGTCTTAATGTTAGGTCTCTTTCTCTCTTCAATAAAATCAAATATTGAATGACTTTAATTGACATTGATTTAAAGTGATTATTTATTAATGTATATAGTATATATAATAAGAGATCAAAAAGGAACAGAAAGGTTTACTAGACAATAGTGGGGTACAAGTCTAGTTCAATCTGTACTCAATCTGTGCATTCCAGAAGTTGACGCGAGAGTACAGAGCGTTTTTCGAAAACCGAGACAACAAATTAATTATTTAAGAGACTTTTTATAGCATAAAAATAAGTTTATTTTTAGCAAATCTGTGATAATGTGTGCAATTCTATGTCTAAATTGTTTGAAACAAAATAATGTGTAGTCCGTGTGTTATTATAAGCGATTGCTATTTATCGTAAGTGAAACCTTTGTTCCACAAAAAACATTTAATATGTAATAAACTTTGACGCTATCCCTAGCGTTCTAAAGTTCGTCACAATTCCATCGATAATTGAATGCTTCTTCGCGCCTAATTTTCTTTATTTTAAATATTATGTCTGCAATTTTCAGATTTATCGGGTTTAGGCTTTTCATAGGGCGTTCCAATCATAACTATGGGCACATTTTTGAGTGTCTGTACAATACTCTGCAAGTTGAACTCTTCAAATTGCAGTCAATGTTTCATTCATTTAATTCACTAATTAGAGACTTTGAAATAGGGCGGAAGTTGGAAACGCAAAAAATGAATGTATTTACTCATTTGATTGCAATTATTTTTAATGTACAGTACAATTTGCATTTAAAACCAAAATACATATTATTTTATTCGAAAACCAATAGTTGTAATTAATTGTATTCATTGATAATCAATTTACAGGTAAATAAGTTTTTAATTTTTATATTCTTATTATTTGAAGTGTTAGACTGTTTTAAAATCAATTTATATGTAAATTAGACCGAGGATTCCGAATATGAAGGAGATTTTTATCTAAAAAGGATAGTTTTTGATTTTTCAAAAATTTGATTATTTAAATTTAATAAAACTAAGAATTTAATTATTTTAGACAAAAATGCCTTTCATATTCGGATTCCTCGGTCTAATTTACTTATTAATTGAGTCTAATTTCAATTAAATCCGGCTTAAAAACGAGAAAAATGAAAAGATTTGCGTAATGTTATTTCAAATGTATTTTTATGAGCTGTCGGTCTTGTGAACGGTACCCTATTTAACCACACTTTGTTTTTGGGTATATATTAGTGTTCTACTCTTCAAACCGAGTCGATTCATACCAATCATGTGGTAAAAATTGACATTTTTTGTTTGTTTTTGGGTATATATTAGTGTTCTACTCTTCAAACCGAGTCGATTCATACCAATCATGTGGTAAAAATTGACA
>JAUJYT010000163.1:0-26658 GCA_033996565.1 Nanhermannia nana
ATATTAAATTAAATTCAACTTAAATTAAAAGTCAATTAATTTCACAGAAAGCTTTATTGTATTTTATTTTTTGAGCTTGAATTATGTGAAATTATTCAAATAAAGGCTCCTATTCATTTCACTAAAGAAATACAATGTGTTAAGAAGTTTTTTCTTTTCCTATTTTTTGCCCCCCCCCCCCGACTTTAAATTTTCTGGCTTCGCTACTTCCATTATCTGAATCAATTTAATTCTCGGTCGGATCGGACCGGATGATTTGGGCCCGATGAACAGATCTAGTCTGAGCCTTGAGCCTTCGCCTAGGCTCGAAAACATTAAAGCTTGAAGCTTGAGCCTCAGGCTCAAAAAAGAAGATCTAGTCGAGTCTGTAGCCTAGATTAGCTCAGGCTAACCTATGTTCATCATTACTCATTGCTATCCAACTTTTTTTTATAAGCTCATGTATAGTACTATTTCGCACAACATATCTCAAAATTGGGTTTTAATTCGTTTAAATCATTTGAAATAATATTCAAATTATAAACTTATGAAAAATGTAAGCCATAAGCGAATCAATTAATAAATGAAACTTAATATAAACTTACTTTTAATATGTGTTTAAATAATACCAATACCAAAAACTATATAACTTTTAGTTAATTAAAAGCCTGAAGTAATCAATAAATATAACAAATATATGCAATATATGCATACTTTTAATGATAGAATAAAATTCGTTTAAATTTAACGATTAATAAACCATTCAATAAGAATTCAGTTATTAAAAGTGATGTCACATTCCGTGTATGTATTGTACTGTACTGTACAGTACAGTGTCATTAATTTAATGTAAAACTGGAGTCAATGTAAAAGCCCTCACAATCATTAATAATGGAAATTCCCTCACATTGTTATCATTCAAAAGCTTATAAGCAGTAAACTGTATACTAATTTATCGTAAGTTAGTTTAAAGTTAGTGTAGAGAACTTCAAAAATAATAAAACTCACGACTTATGTCCTAAAAAGTTAACCTTATTTAGCAATTTATTGATTGACTCAACAATCATAAGTATTACTGTATAAACATTGATAACACCTAAAGATTTAGTTTTTTTATGAGAATTTTCTCTTCTGTTTTTCGTCAATGTATTCAAAAACAGTTTGAACTAAAACTTTGTCCATTTATAGCTTATTTTGCATTCAGGCCTTTATTTTGATTATTTTTTTACAAAACTAATTTTAGGCTAAAAGAGCTATAAGAGCATGTCTGAGGGCAGACGAATCACGAATATGTCTACAAAATGTGTTTATTATAAAGAATGGTATTTAACCACAAATACTTTTAATACGAGTTTGTTTTTATTTGTGCGACTTTTGACGCATTTCTTAAAGAGGTTGACGCTATTCTTAAAGAGATTGACGCTTTGCTCACATTTTTTTTATAGCATAATTATAATTATGATTATTTATGGGTAACTTTTATCGATTTCTGCATTTCGCACAACAAGTCAGTTGATCTCTACGCAGAACCTGTAGCTTACCATTGGTTTGGCTTTAAATAAGCAAAAGCTCGAGGATATGAGCTTTTATTTTTGTAAAAATTATTATTAGATTATACATGAGATCCGGCAAATTATAATACTATCAAAGGTTAAGAGATTGAATGCTATTTTCATATAAATCAAATGAACACAAAACACGCTATTTTTGAGTTGTCTCTCAATCAATAGATTAAGTAAAGAGACATTGGCTTTAATGTCAAATCAGATCAAATCAAATGCAAATAATTTGATTAAATTTTCCGTGTTTTGGGTTAATGTTTCAATCAATGAAGACTTTAGTCAAATGTGATAAGAGGTCAGAGTTTATTGCAATACAGGTCAGAACACTTAAGTATTGAAATGCGGTTATATATCAATGTAAGTGAAGGCACATAAATGTCTGTCAGACTCCAAACACAGCAACGTTTGGCATCTCTTCTAATATGAGACCATTTCTTGTCTCGTATCAGAGATGTTGAGAGAGGAGGTCTTTGAGGGGGTCTTTGAGGGGTCTTTGCACAGGTCTATGCCATCCCTTCCTTATTAGACAATTAACATGAGACAGATCTGCCATTATATGAACTCAAATAGAGCTCAATGTAGGTCTGGACGACTCTTCCCCTAAACAGACTCAGACCTAATCATGTCTACAGTGTATGCTATACTCAAACAGAGTAATAATTTATGAGACAGTCAGTACTCGAGAGAAATGCCAAATGGAAATGCCTTTCAGTCAAATCAATTGAAACTTTATTTAATTCAATTCATTTGCATTGACTGTCAATGAAATGCATATAAATATTGAAATGACAAAGGAGTCAAATATTGTCATAAAATGACTCAAATTAATGAATCGATTCAGTCATTAGTAAATAGGGTAAAGGTATTAATAACGAGAGACGACTGTATATTATTAGTTCTTTCCAACAAAAGGTGTGACAGTTCTTTTCAGTTCAGAACTTGAGTCAGAGACAGACAGAGAGTTATGTCACGTGATGTCTAGATTTTGAGACTGCTATTATAGCAGAGCCTGTATTCAACATTTTTTAGGCACAAATTCTAAACATAAATTACGGCCTGTTTTGCGTCCGTAATAAATAAGTGCGAATTTACTTCTCATTTGATAAATCATTGCTTTATTAGACAAATATGAATGGGGTCTAAAAAGTGTATATAATCTGAGACGTATTCCCAACACATATAACGCCATTCTTTTAATACTGCACTTCATTATGTGTTTTATCTCTTATTCTCGTTTTTATTTTGTATAAAATATTATTTGTTATCATTTTATTTATTACACAAAAACAGATATTATTTTAAAGTGATTTGAGTTTTATTTGTAATTCAAACTCATTTGAAATGATTTAATCCAAAGAATGTGACTAAAGAGAGGACACGACTGAAGAGATGGTTCAATACAAGAGTCAATACATTATTGATATTAAAAGTATTGACAGAAGTGTTGGAAGTGATCACAAATGCCATCAAATCGTTCGTCATTTGCTTTTGAGTTCATTTTAATAATAATAAAATTGGTGTCAATTGTAATGAATTATCGATATGTTTATGAAAAGCAAAGCATTGCTTAAACTTTTGACATAATAGGCATTACTATCGATATTACCATTCATTTAAATATCAAAAACGTTTTTAATTGAGAGACAAAATGTTTTTTCAATTCAAATGGATTTCAATTAACAAATACTTACTATTTGTGGTCTCTGTTTGTCTGGCATTTCATTTCTCTATCGGTATATATTTTGATATAATTACTGATTATTTAAATTGATTTCAATCTATATTCAAATGAGTTATTGCTTAACAAAAAGTGTATTAAACTTTACGACTCGTGTGAATGCAATTAATTATGTTTTGTGATCTGTTTCTGTTTGAACACATTTTGTTTTTTATTTTTTAATTTGTTTTAATTGAATAACTGTTGGCTTAATTGCAACATTTTCTATTGAGTACTTATTTGTTTTTGTTTTTGATTTAATTAAACAGAAAACAATATTCTTAGAGATCTATATTGAGTACAATTTGCGTCATTTAGTTTTTGTTCATTTTTCTTACATTGGACTCAAGTGTATGCGAGCTATAAATGAACTCACTCTTGGCCTGTCTCAGTCTCTATGGAAACAGTTTACAAGAATTGATCAAAAATAAGATCTTTTTTTACTATAGGAAAAGTTGTATAATATTAATGATAACGATATTCATTATGTTAATTACTATTATATATCAATAATTGAACGTTTAGTACAAAAACTGTTAATCGCATAACAAATTGATTTTCTTAAGCGAGACCACTATTATTGTTAATGAAAATAGTAATTGTATTAAAAAGTTTGTTAACAAACGTTTGTTTTACAATAGGTCTGAAATGTCATTGCGATATATGTGCGAAGGATTCGAACCACACGTGCGAAACGGATGGCCTCTGCTTTGCTTCGACTTCTATCGATGAAAATAACGCTATTTCTCATTCTTATAGGTATCGCATTTTGACTCTAATCATAATTATTTTTATTTTTTAATTTAATTCATTAGACTTCTATATAATGCCTTTAGTGGTGATTTTGTCATTTAAATGAAGATAACTTTCGACTTTTAATAGTTTTAAAATTAGTTTTTGATTAACCTTAATATGAAATATAATTATTATATCTATTTATCTATGAATGCATTACTTTTGTTGCCTTTGAAGCCAGAATTAGTTATAACTAATGGTTGTTACGGTACAAGTGAAATCTTATCGCATATTATTATAAATAGTATTTTATTAGTTTAATAATTGTTTTTTTTTAATCTTTATGTCGTATAATAAGTAATTTTCTCAACCATCACATTCTTATCAGCACTTCATTCATAAAATATAAAAATCTCATATTTTTCGCAAAAATAGCGTAAAAGCAAAATAGGTTCAGTCACAGCTTCAAAGCTCAAGAGTGAGGGCTTTAACTCAAATGTGCGACACTTTGAACGCTTAATAATGATAAAGTGATCACAAGTTTCATTTGTAAATAAAAAATTACTTCAGATCTTCGCTAATCTCTGACTCTTGAATATATTTACAGATAATTAGTGTAGTTTTCAGTATTGTTTCAATTATTGCCTTTTTCGCAATTGGATTGTTTTTAGTTTATTTCGAGAATCAGTTTATTTTAGAATTGGAGTCAACTCTAAACTGCAGACATTTGAGATGATTTGAGAAATACTCGCAATTATGCAATAAATAGAAACAATTCTAATGACTGTACAAAACAAAGACCAATAATAGACTTTTATTAATGTAAATATTGCACAAAAGCTATTAAGCAGACAAAGAAAGCCATAATTGTCGAACTTTTGTTTAATAAAAAAATTGAAAGCATATGAGAAACTGCATGAATGCAAAGCTCGTTCACATACACGACACCTGTGTCTGTGTGTTCGTTCCGTATAATTTTTATAGTCTTATAGCAAATAAAAGAGAGATATGTTTTGAAGTAATTGATATAATGGCCAAACATTAGGTGCTTCCACAAAAACGATTTATTTCCTCCCGAAAATCCAATACTCTGTCAACATTCAGAGTCGTTACACAATAAGTTCGTCATCAAATGTTGCACAGAAAGCGATTATTGCAATCTGAACCTAAAGCCTACTCTCACACCTCTGACTACAACAGCAAATGGTAAGAATTTCAATACAATTATTAATAGAGTTTTCTTCTCTTATTTGCTCACATATGAAATGCCATTTGAATGAATAATTGCACATAACATGACTTTGACATGAATATCACTTTGACATGACTATGACATGACTATGACATAGATGTCTGGACAAAGACAAGATCTTTCCCCCCGATAACCCCCTTTGGTGTAAATCAGAAATGTTGAAAAGCCTATACTCAGTGCATCATTGCTGCCAAGATTATGATTTCTGTAACAAAGACCTTCGACCTACTCTTCCTCCTGATACTACGCCAACCTCAGGTGGGTCTCTATCATCATAAATTGTCTTTCATTTGTCGAGCCTTACTATTAAGGCTTAAGTTAATGTCTTTTTTCAATAAGAGTTGGCTCTAAGTTACAAATGATTGCTCACTCTCTCTCACTGTGCTTTGGGCAGCTTCTCCATTGTTTTCTATTCGTTTAACCCTACTTTCAGTTATTTTAATCATTTTCCTTATTCTTTTAACTGTACTAACTATTGCATGAATTGTTTTCCTTATAATCATTGACATCTGTGCTATTACTATAATAATCACCTTTTAGTGGTTTTACTTGACTTCCAATCAAATCAAAAGAATCAGATTTATTCTTATATTTGATGCAAAACCAATTTTAATTTAGTGCATATTTTTTTACTTTCTATTTGATAGTCATTTAAATATTTACTTTAATTATTTAATCTTATCTTTTAATATCATATGACTTGGGTTTTAATGCAAAATCTCTTTTATTGACGTAATCTCAGCCAATAATTCGAAGGACACTTCTACTCAATTAAGCGCTTTTATTGATGTATTTAAATATTTTGAAGGTTTTATTTGGTCCAAAATCATAAAGAACTGCTCAAATACAGAATCCTTCAGCTTTGGTCTCTATATATTTTTATGCTTCCATTCAAATGACTTAATTAAAAAAATTGCTGCATTCAAATAGGTTAAAATCTAATAATGTTGAGGGTGTTACATTTTCCCTTTGTTTAGGTTGCATTCAATTATTATTAAGCATTTATTTAATTTTCATTATAAACTTAATTTTTCATAAGGACTTTATAACCAGTTTCTGAATGACTTAACGCTCTTATATTAACGTTTAATTTATGTCTTATTTTCAAATTAATCCCTTAAACATGATTAATGCTGACAAACGGCACAAACTCTTGTAATTTGAATCGAATTAAAAGCCCAATGAATGGGATGAATGGCAGCTCATTTGACGTCTCACTCTCTTAATAACGATTTGCCATTAATTAGAATGAATTGCTTTAGTATTAAATTCAAAAATGACACCAATTGTGCCATTATTTCAGACATCTATTTCTAATAAACTAAAAGCAATTTGTTATGAATAAGAAATCGATATTAATATGACTATTATTTTGCATTTGTGTACCGGCTGTCAAATAAGTTTAATTTTGTGTCAAAAATGACGATTTTTGAATTGCGCCAAAAGGGGATCCGCGGGTATGATGTGTTGGTCCAGTCCAGGTATCAATGATTAATTCGCTTTTAATGCTTTCTGTAGTGCCATCACAGCTATCATTTGCTTTCAGACTTATGTTTAATGTTTAAACCCTTATATCCTTAAATACATGTCATTTAATTCAAATACATGTAAACTGTTATTCTGTCTTAACTCCCAAACAATCGCTAAATCATAATAAATTTTATACGCATTTCATCCCTATGTTTATTACCATTTAATTTAACCTTTAATTTTAAATTTTATTTAATCATCAGTTTGGATGCGCTTTCGGTTAGAATAGCATTGTATTTATGTTTTGCTTAATAAGAAAGCGCTTTCAATGATTACAATATTGAGATAACAGTCAAAAAATGAAATGATATCGAAATTCCATTATATTTAAAATGATTGCAAATAAAACTTGAAAAATCTGTTTTACACGTTAGCACTCGATAGCGATAATTCAACTTTTGGAACAATTAAAACTGCTTTAATAATAGCGATTCCAATATGTGCGGTCTGTTTCGTATGTATGTCTATTATCTCCTTTTGGCAAAGGAGGAGAAACAAAGCTCCTTATCCTCATGACACTGAGGGCGGTAGTATTGCCAGTAGAGACCCGTTAATACCGGGACAATTAGGAGGCCAAACACTGAAGGATCTTCTGGATCACACCACTTCCGGATCAGGTTCAGGTATGATTATGTTTGATATATTTGATGACATACAGTAAACTTATGATAACTTTTTTATCTTTATTATCACTGAAGGATTGCCTCTTTTGGTGCAACGAAGTATAGCCCGACAGATACAACTGATAGAAATAATAGGAAAGGGAAGATTTGGTGAAGTATGGAAAGGAAAATGGAGGGGAGAGTCGGTGGCCGTCAAAATATTTTCTTCTCGTGATGAGCGGTCGTGGTTTAGAGAAGTGGAGATCTATCAGACCGTTATGTTAAGGAATGAAAATATTCTCGGCTTTATTGCAGCTGATAATAAAGGTGTGACTTTAGCTCAATTTTGCATACAATATAATGATTATTAGAATAACAAATTGATATATTGAATGGTTCTATTGATTCAGATAACGGAACGTGGACTCAATTATGGCTAATCACAGATTATCATGAAAACGGTTCACTATTTGATTATTTAAGTAAAATAACTGTAGACACTGCAGGCATGTGCAAGATGGCCTCTTCTATAGCCAATGGTTTGGCGCATTTACATATGGAAATTCTTGGTACGCAAGGAAAGCCAGCCATAGCTCACAGAGATTTGAAGTCCAAAAATATTCTGGTCAAGTCGAACGGCACCTGTGCTATTGCTGATCTCGGATTAGCTGTTCGTTACGATTCTTCAACCAATTCAGTCGACATTCCTCCCAATCCAAGGGTTGGAACCAAAAGATATTTAGCGCCCGAAGTTCTCGACGAAACGATTAATATAAATCATTTCGACTCTTTTAAACGCGCCGATATCTATTCCTTTGGATTATGTATTTGGGAGATCTCAAGACGTTGTAATGTAGGAGGTATTCAATCGTCTATTTTTTAGCATTTTATTTCCGTTTTAACAGTTATACCGTAATTAGTAATCACATAATTAATAAATTGACAAATTGTAGGTATTTATGAAGAATATCAGTTACCCTATTATGATATGGTTCCATCTGATCCTACAATTGAAGAGATGCGAAAAGTGGTCTGCACTGACCGACAGCGACCTCAAATTCCAAACAGATGGCAGTCATGTGAAGTGAGACAACAATAATTAGCTTTAATTAATTGATTTGATTAAATGATTTATTTAATAATTGACAGGCATTACGAATAATGTCAAAAATAATGAAGGAGTGCTGGTATCACAACGCGGCCGCTAGACTCACAGCTTTGCGAATCAAGAAAACAATTGCTAACTTAGGAGCACAGGAAGACTTGAAAATGTGAAGCTTTCCCTCTATTTCTCGATTGGTTTTTCAAAAGAGAAACACAACCTTTCCCTGCATTATAGTAAACAATTATTAATCAGCAAAACTTCATGTGATTGGACTTAAAGTCATAGAATTCATCATTAACTTGAAGTTTTCAAAGACATTTTGCTATTATTAAAAAAAGTTTTACTCCAATTAATAAATTATAAAAGTTTTGATTTTAAGGTCAACTTATAGATGAATATTTGCATAACTATAAAGTTCAAAGTTCACGTTAATCGCACTTTCACTTGTTTCAAAAACAAGAATCTTTAATAGAAGTCATATTTCTGGTTCTATTATCACAATCATGGGATGTGACGATTAATTATGTCTTTATAGCTAATAAACAATTTTTAAATATCTTTCATACATTATAAGAAACGATTTTCATAATATGTGAACTCAATATTTTTCATATTTACAAATGGAAAAAACAATGAGTTTTTCTACCGTTAAGTGATGTGTTTATGAAGTCTTAGTACAATTCATTTGTAAAATTGTTTCACAAATTAAAATCTTGTTATATATCAAATCAGTTTTCTTGATTACCATTTTATTGTTTTTTAATAGTATGAAAATTACAAATTTTATATTATTTTCTATTTTAGAATTTAAATCCCAAAGCGATGCGAAGACTTATTTGGTGCTGACTTTAAACGCTTTTTAATTAATATAATGAGTACGTACAGTAAATTGACAAACCTGTTGATTCTGTAACTGCTATTTTTTAAAAAAAAACGTTTACCCCAAAAAATTAACTTAAAAAATATATCAATTATATAAAGCATACCCAATACTGTACTATTATAACTTATAATGCTTAACAATTACAAACAATTAATCCAATAATAAAGTGGTTTTCAAACTTTGTGCTGCCTGTGCCCCCCATCTTATGAATTTGAGTTTAAAATTAAAAAACGAGTGGTCCCCTTCCCATAGAATCATATTTTTAATTTTTTCATTCCATGGCCCCCAAGAGGTGCTGGGCCCACGGTTTGAAAACCATGACAATAATCAGTATTCAATTAAAATAATATAGACTAAGCGTTAATTGATTTTCGAGTACTTAATAATTATATTAATAAAACGATATTTTAAGATGAAATTAATGGAAAACGTATTGAAGGCACGCGTTCTCAGAATTATATCACATTTCACAAAAATTGACATTAAATAGAGGTATGAATTAAGTTGAAAAACAAAACATAAACTAATAGTTATAACTCGTCGTGTTTGGGACCACTAAACTCTTCGTGAGATATATAACCATTTTTGTCCTGATCTTCGTGTTGAAAGATTTCTTCAACGAGTTTATCCTGATCTGGAAGGTCTTTAACACCAGATTTGGCCGCTTCAGGCATTTGCTTCTTTAGATAAGAACTGACCTGTAATTCAATGTTTTTATTAATTGATTAATATTTCAATTGTTAAGTTCGAGTCAATCACCTCTTCTCGTGAAAGCTGATTGTCATTATTGCCATCAATTTCTTTGAAGACATTGACAGGAGTGGGACCTTCTTCTACACTCAAACATTCCACTTCAAAAACTAACGTCGCTTTTGGTGGTATACGATCTCCAGCGCCAGCATCTCCTACAAACATATTTTATAAAACAATAATTTCTGGTTTACTTATGATTGGGTTTGAGTTTACGACAACCGGTCTATCGCTCAAAATCAGTTCTCTTATAATACTTTGAGGTCAGACATGGCTGTCATGGCTTACAGTACAAACATATCCTAAATCTGAGTTATTGTGGACAAAACAAAACACTAATCCTATCTTCTTCTTCTTCTAAACTAATCCCATAATCAATTATCTGCCGAAGTGAACAATCAATCCTATAATGCATTTATTGCTTACCGTATCCCAGATGTGAAGGTATCGTCAATTTTCTCTTTTCTTTGGGACACATGTCGAGCAATCCCTGATCCCAGCCTTTGATGACTTGTCCGATTCCTAATTGAAATTTGAACGGTTCTGAACGCGAATAACTGTGTGAAGTATTCAATAAATGTTAATATTGTTTTCAAATACGTATAAATCACATAAAATGTGACAAAAGAGGCAAACCTTGAATCAAATTCAGTGCCGTCTTCGAGAGTTCCCCTGTAATGCATAGAAAGCATATCTCCTTTAGCTGATGGCCGGTCGCATGGATCTCCTTTCGACACCACTTCTATCTTGAGCTCAGGCAACACTTCGTTATCTTCACTTGAAATCACTGTTGATATCAAACAAATCGCAATACATTTTGCTATTAATTTCATTTTTATTTTTTATTTATATTATTTATAAAACAATTATTATTTATATTAAAATTTAATAATAAAATAATAGTGCACTCAATACAAAAATGTGTTGAATTGATTAATTATATTATAAAAAAGTAAGTCCACGTGTGCTTATATTTTTCAACACTCTATCGTCAGACGGAAGACCTTAAGCTTTTAGTCTATTATTTAATATTTATTTAAAAGCTGTCAAAAGGTGTTTGTGTTGACTCTAAACTCTATTCAATAGAGTGGTGTCTGTTATTTTCGCATCAATTTATGTGTAGATTCACATGACTTCAGATTATATTTTAGTCAAAAACTTTAACAAATTCAACTAAACTTTCATCAAATTTTAATTTATTTCTTTTTAGTGAGTATTTAATTTAAAAATTAATATAAATATTTGGTTTGACTTTATTTTTGTTAAAAATAGTTTTATTTAAAGAGATATTAAATTAATTTGTGAATTATTGTCAAAACTTACGTTCATTTGAAATCGACTTTAAGATAAACTTATTTAATAGTAATTAAGTTTAAACATATTTAAGTCATAAAAAATTTTATATTTTTTGTGAGTTTAAAATTTCGATTTCATTATTAACCGATTAATTGTTTTTTAAATCACTTTTATTAAGACCTAAATATTGATTAAATTTTAAATTAAAAATCATCAAAAAGTTATTGAGTTTTAACTCTGAATAAAATTTAATTTTTATCACTTTATTAGACATTTGAACGCAATATGTCTTCGAACACAAACAGCGATCGAATAACAATTGAGAAAATCGTTAGTTTAAAGGCGAATGAATCACAATATATAAAACCGGTTCGACTTCACTATAATCTCGTAAGTGTTTAACACAAATTAAAATTTGATTTGAAAGTATAATAAAAGTATTTCCAAAGAACGGCAAACCCTTGACCTGGGATTGTATGAGAGTTCATGACAGGTATGAAAGCTTACATAAATTGTTGTTTAAATGTAAACCATTGACTAATTTGATTTCAGTGTCGCCGTTGTGTTGTTTAATACCACGCGAAACAAATTAGTATTCGTTCGTCAATTCCGTCCCGCAGTCTATATGTCCATACATTGCAAGAATCCTAACTCTAAGCAAACCATTCCTTCAAATAGCAGCTCAAGTGAAGTCTCAGATCAAAAGAAGCAAAACATCGGATACACTTTAGAACTTTGCGCAGGAATTGTAGATAAAGAAGGTTTTGAATTATTTAATGAGTGAATTGTGAATCAATTGCTATTTCTCTATAATTTCAGGAAAAACTCTTGAAGAGATGGCCAAAGAAGAGATTCTTGAAGAAACTGGTATTAAGTTTATAAAAAAGATCTCCTGTTTATTATTAATGTTTAATTAAATGTTTAATTATTAGGTTATGACGTGTCGCTCAGGTATTGAATCATTATTTGTATTAAACATACAGTAATTAAACTGCGAATCAATAATTGAATTTAAACTTTAGTTCATTGAAGTTTATTTCCTCATTTCGAAGCGGTGTTGGAGTTTCAGGTTCTTTACAGCATCTCTTTTACTGTCCAGTCAGGTAACTGTTAAACTGTGTTGTTTTTTGGATTAACTGTTTGTGTCCTCTGTGTCTATCATTGTTATACTGTTGGAAATATTTGTCAGTCGTCTGAATAAGCATTTGTTATTACTGTTATTACTAGAATGTGGAAAATGGTATTTTACCTCTTTTTAGTTCTACTTTATTATCCATTTCCGAGTCAAATGAGTTCTAGTCATCAAAATAAGTGATTTGAAACACATTTATAAAGGCGTATATCACCTTTTTGTGGGTTAGGGACTATTTGTATCGATTTCACTAATTTTTAGGTATTATTTTAGGCCTAAAACCACATTTTGAAGTACTATTTTTCCGCAGTCTAATAAAGTTTATTACTTACCTTTTACTTAGCTTTGAATATAGGACTATATATCTATAATTTAAGGATAACTGTAATGCAAAACAATACAATTGTAACAATGATAGGACTGAGTACACAAATTCATATTTTGTAATCTAATAAATTGACACTTTCTTTATTAGTGATGATAAGCGTAGTACTCAAGGCGGGGGAATTGGAGACGAACAGATCGAAGTGATTGAGTGAGTTCTGTATAATATTTACAGTACATAAATATAAATTGCATTAAATTTAATGATTACTTGACTTTGCAATAGACTCACTATTGAAGAGGCGAAACAATTATTTTATTGTGAAGATTCTGAAGCATTATACTCAAGAACTTCAGGACTACTGTTTGGATTGAGTTGGTTTATACATCAATATTATCCTACTTTACAGCTATAGTTTTAAATTTTAATAATTTTAGTTCTAATTTTACACAATTTAGCTATAATTTAGTTATTTTACAGTTATTTTATGCAATTATTTCACAGTAAGGATTTACGTCATTAAATAAAATTATCAATAATTCTATGAACGGATATTGTGCTGCTTTTGTACCGGTAATAATTAATTTCCTGAGAGAGCTAATTCTGTGTAAAGTTTCAATCCCTCGATGTGTTATCAATGGGTTGTCCGACAAGTTCAGTGTCGAGAGTGTCGTCGAATTTCTAAAAAGACGTCCAATTTTATCACATGACCAGTCGTCTAGAAGTTTATTATTCGATAAATTAAGTTCTTGTAAGGAGTCTAACATCGATAAGTTGTCAAATGCTTCGTATCTCAGTTTGATATCTGATAAACGTTATAAAAAAAATATTATTTAATAACCGCTTAAATATACTGTATTTAAAGTCGTGACTGACTCGAGGCATCGATGGCAATCAGTTGATATCTCTTGTCGTACTTATTCGGGAACTGTTCGCATTTTGTACACCAAAAATTTGGCGCATCTTTAAGTAGAAACATGTATGTAATCAATAAATGATAATTTAATTAATATAAGTCTACACTACATTATGCTATTCATCAAAATTAAACTCCAATTTCTATCATTTAAAAAGTCGTATTAAATATTAACGAGAAAAGTGTTGATTAGATTCATAACAATATCTAATTAATGATTAGAAAAACTGAATTACGTCTGAATTTAACTCTTCCTCCTCTGTAAGTAACGAAGTGCGCGGTCGCCAACTCTGGACCTAATTTGAGGTTTAATTTGTAGAGAAGAGAAGATATAATTAATGATTAGTTTAAAGAGAAATGAATGTAATAAAAGACCTAATATTCCATGTCTTTGAGCGATATATCTTTGATTGAATTCTTCCCTAAGATCGATGTAAAACTTTAGACGTCTTTTAAAACCAGCGACAGAAAAATCGAATTTATGGTGAAGAGAGACGTACACATCAGTGGGCAAACCAAACCTCCCCCTCGGCTGTGCAGTCACTCTGTTGTATGGCTTGTCTTTGGGCGCATCAGAGCTCAAATACTCCCAAATCGAGTCGTAATCCAAAGGCTTTTTCACCAGTTTCTCGATTTCAAACTTTTCTACTTTTGTTACTGAACTTGTTTTCGATTCATCACTAATATCACTATTTTCTGGCTCTGACTGTTGTTCTTCGCTTTTGACCACATCTTTAGTTTCGTTAATATTTTCTAATGATTTGACTTCTTGTGAACTAAATCTTGAATTAATTGCAAATAAATGTGAACCAAATCTATAAATATTAAAATTTAATGACTTTCTTAACATTATTTGTCTGTATTTATTATTATTCAAAAATCATTTAAATCAAAGTCCAACTTATGATAACTTATTAATCAATTAATTTATGTTTTTTTATTTGGTTTGCATTTAAAATAAATAAAAACAATAAACTCTACAAATATAATAAAACTTAAAGCCAATGAAGAGCTTAAGTTATTGCACGTTATGTTTGTCTTAAACATAAATAGAGGTCTTTGAGAAATAATTTCCAAAACAAGCTTTACATACATTTTAAGGGATTTACTAATTTATAAGTTCTTAATCAATATATTGAACACGTATTTAAGGATTTGTTATTTAAATATAAGTTAAATGATTATTAAATTATTTGAATTAAAGAATTGAACAGAAAAACAGTAATCAATAGATAAGTTGTTAACACCTATAGTAATAGTATTAATAAAAGTGTTGCTGTGTTTGAAAGGCTTAACATTTGCTGATAAGGAGTGACTCAAAGTAAGCAAAAGTCCGCCTCATTTGTGAATGAAATGTAATTTATATTTACGGTTAGAAAAGCGATTGGTTTAAGTGTTAAGACATGACATCCTATTATTGTATGAGTGAATGCACTGATTGATAAATCCTAATAATTCTTATGTATCTATCAATCGCTTAATTAATTGTCAAAACATGTGAATTGATAGCAAACCTATTCTTTAATAAACTTCACATCAATTCTAACAATAATCAAAAGTTTATATTTATTATTGATTTGATTGAAATCAATATTAATTAATACACAAATGATATGAAAAATGCATTTATTTTTGATTGAAAAGCAGTTTTCAAATGCAATTAATTTCTAATATACTTAAGAACTAACTTATGATAAATAAATTGTTTGAATATATGATAATAATTGTGAAAATATTCTTATGTTTAGAAAACAATTGAATCGATTGATTCGATTGGACTCATATTTGTATACAATTGCCGGCAAAGAATCGCACCATTTATTAGAAATCCAACTAATTTACAGTTTATTAAAATTGTCGTTAAATTCAGTCATTTATGTGCTGCTAATAAACAATCGATTATTGGTTATTAAATTAATTGCGATTAAAGTAATGGGAAATAAGATATCCTGTTGTCGACCAAATAGTCCGCGACTTTCACGAAAAAAACAAGAATCACATCATTATATAGAATCTGATCTCAGGAATGAGGAAACGGGTCCTAATCTGCAACACATCAGCGAAAGGGAACCCGAAGACGTGGAAACCGACCCCTCTTCACATCCAACCGCTGGACCACTATTTATGCAAAGATCTCGAAGTGATATTAGAAGTGAGACATCTTTACCTCTTTTACTCATAAACACTATTATACACTTTTCTATACTTATAAATACTTTTAATTGCTGTTGAAGTTTATATTAATAAAAACTCTCTATTTTTAGGCCACAGAAGAAGTCAAATAAATGTACGTAATTAAGGAGTTTAAATGAGATAACAATAGATTTAAATATTGATTTTTGATAGTTATTAGATTCGCGTCCGCTCAAAAAGTCGAGTTCGTGTTCAACAATTTATTTAGACGACAGTACTGTCAGTCATCCAAACCTTAAGAACACAATCAAATGCGTAACGCTTGGCATTTATTATCACATTAGAAATAGAAATTCTGAACGAATTGTTGATATTTTCGATGAAAGAGAACATCCGTTAGCAGTGAGTCAATCAATATTAGGATTAATTATTATCTAAAAAGCATTTCACAAATTTAAGTCCTAATTCATAAGTCATAAGTCATTTGAGTAATTAATTAAGTCCTACTTTACAACAGTTTAACTAATTATGTGTTTATATTCCAAAAGAGAGACGGAATACCAAATAGTAATGATATTCGTGAACCCGATCACAGAACTATATATCGCTTTGTGAGAACTCTGTTCAGTGCCGCACAATTATCGCCAGAATGTGCTATAATAACACTCGTATACCTGGAAAGGCTATTAACTTATGCTGAGATAGATATCGTTCCGTTCACTTGGAAGAGAATTGTTTTGGGAGCCATTCTGTTAGCGTCGAAAGTATGGGACGATCAGGCGGTTTGGAATGTCGACTACTGCCAAATATTAAGGGATATCACTGTAGAAGACATGTGAGTCTTTGTCTACAGTTTTGTTTTTATCAATAAAAGTGATTTTTTCGCTATTGTTAGGAATGAACTCGAGAGACGATTTCTAGAACTGCTTCAGTTTAATATTAATGTTCCGTCGAGTGTATACGCAAAGTATTATTTTGATTTAAGGACACTCGCAGATCAAAATGATATCACATTCCCAGCCGAGCCTCTCAATGAAGACAGAGCACAACGATTAGAAGTATTTTTCATTAATTCAATTATATATTAAACTATTTTCAATTAAATATATTTATAAACTATTAATGAATATTTAGGCGATGTCTCGATTATGCGAAGATAGAATGATAGACCTCAACAAAAATGGTTTTAAGAAGTGGTCGAGTTTAGACAGTATACCAGTAATTCGAAAAAGTGCTGCCATTTTATCGTGATTTACCATTAAAATGATGGCAAAAGCCATTCAAATCATTATTACACCGCTTTTTTAGACTTGTATTTAAAGTGTTTACTAAAACTTTAAAGATTTCAAGTTAAGAATGATTATAAACAAGAGTTTAACTAAATATAAACTTAAGAGAATCAAGAAAGTGATGGATTTATAAATTATTGTCAAAGAATATTGAATAAAAATATTTTTCAATTTAGTGATTGTTCTTTATTTTGAACTTAACGCTAAAATTTTTCAATTCATTTATTAATCGAGAGAATAACTTATAATTCAGTTAATATCTCACTAATGCATAGTTAATAGAGTTTAATCTTTAGTTTGGTTAGAATTTTATTATCCATAAAAATATTATTCTAACGATTTTTATAAATAAATGAGTGCTAACAGATCAACAAATTAAAAAAACTTAAATTTAAACTAAAACTAAACATTTAATTTGATATTTTGAGAGAAAGTGTTGCCCTTTTGTATGGTTTGTCTTATTTCACAATTTAAAATATAGAAAATAATAGCGGCCGACACTCTGGCGCGCAAGGCATGCAAATCGAGATCATGCATGGACTCAACTCTTCCCCACTCAGCAGTTTGGAAGTCTTCCTCCACTCGCGACAAATCGATCGCTTCGTTAACACTAACTCTTCGTTGAGTTAATGCTAACGAAAGTATAATTGATTTCAAGTTTTCGGTGGCGAACAAGAGTCCGACTAATGACCAGCGATTGTGTGAACATAAATGTCGATAAATAGTTTGTTTAGTTGTCTCACAGATCGGACCCAATCGCATGGTTTCAGTCACAGGTATTTTGCAGTCAAACTTGTTCTCAAACCAATCAATTATAGGATTCCAACGATTTTCTTGTAAAAGTGATAACCGTTTGGGTTCATTACATCTGAAGCAAAGAGTGTCCCATTCCATGAAATTTAAGATATGTTCAGATATTGTCTTAATGTCAAAGTTTAGCGGATTATCGATCGCAGTGTTTGTAAGAGATGTGAAATGCATTTCATTGAATCGGATGTGCTCTGACTGCGAGTCCCATTCATTGGCCACCAATAAAGCCAACGCTTTATTATATGTGAAGAAATGGTGACCTTTTGGTGTCTTTAGTTTTCGTTCGTCTAAATTCATCTCAAATTTGTCTTCATTTTGCGTAATTGTCACGCATTTGTAGAAACGCTTCCTTTCTGTCAATGCTTTCAATTATATTATTTTAAATTTAATTTTAAAATAACTTATATTTGAATTAATAGATAATAAAACATAAATACAATTCAATTAAACAACACTTACATGAAAAACATGTTTTCGTTTCTAATAATTTAAATACTTTTCTATTTATAATACTTTTAACAACACTATTGATAAACATAATTATCATAAATACTATTCATTTAACAGTTAATTAATAGTTAATAACAGTTAAGAATATTATTATTGAGTAAATCCATAAATTACGTGAAAATATAGTTAATAAGAGATCACATGATTAGCAAATGTTTTGATGTTTTGTTTTGAAAGTTTTCAATCACTTTTAATTAGTAGTAAAATATAATTGATTTAAATGTTTAAAAGTGTTGAACAGCAATAGAAATACAGTTATTATTAATAATAATACAATTGATATCATATTCAGACATGTTTTTAAACAAATCATTGAAATTCACTCAAAACTAAACAATAAAAACATGTCTTTCAAGCAATTAATTTGAAATTTTGTTTATTTTTTTAATAAATATTTAAATCTATAATAAGATTATAACAAATTATTCGTATTTTTTATTTTAATTTAATTATTTATGAATATATTGAATAACACTAAACACTAATTATAAATGTAATTGTATTTCAAACAAGTTATGGCTCAACACAAAAGTTGTAATAATTGAAGAATCGATTCATTGGAAGAAATGCTCTGTTATTACAGTTATCGGTAGTTATGGTTTGTGAACAGCTATTGGTTCGCAATTTGTTTTCATATAATTAATTGTGTTTTTAAATGTTTTTCATGTAATTTCATAACAATGTCGACAACTCTTTAGAACAGAATCTGTTGTGAACTCATTCTCATTACCACTGAATCGACTGCAGAACTGTTGACAATTGCATGGAATCGAGTTCTTTGACAACTTTCACATCTCTTTGGTTTGGCTCTGTCTCGGTCTCTATCTCTGTCTCTGTCTCTGTCTCTGTCTCTGTCTCTATCTCTGTCTATCTCTGTCTCTGTCTCTATCTCTGTCTCTATCTCTGTCTCTGTCTCTGTCTGGTTGTGGGCTGACTGTGGGTCAGACCTGTCAGACGTGATTGGATTACCATTAAAGTGATGAAAAGCTTTTCATATGAGTTGACTTTTGACCTTTCAGTTAGACTTTTTCTGTAATTACAAACACTTATGGAATGCTGTGGAGTCCGTAGGATTAGGTTTAGAAGAGCTTAAAGAGTGCAAAACTGTACAAAAGTTTATTAAAATTATTGGCGAGAGATAGGTATTGGCGACAGATTATGTATAAATACTTTTAGAAAGTCATGTCAAATCAAATGTGTGGCAAGTACATTGTCTAAGGTTAGACGAGGTCAGAGGTCAGGGGCGTATCAATAATACAAATAATGTCAGCAATTTTTAGTTTAAATAAATGGCATAAAACTAATGGATTTCTCATTCTGTGTTCTCACTTATGACAGACCTTTTGTTCAAAATAAGTCTATTTTATGATTTTTTTTTCTATTGTGAAGTAATTCATGAGAATAAATAAAATACATTAAAATACATCTCACATAACATTATTTCATATGATTTTTTGATAGCCTATCAATTGCTTAACAAGGCTGCATAGTTGTCCACTGGCGCTGACCACCTGTTCTCGAGAAATAAATTTTTGAAATTTTCATTTCCCATAGACTCCTATAATAAAAATTTAATCTGGGTAACGCACTATCACATATTATACATGGTTGGATTTATCTCTTCAAGCTCAACAATAAAACCCGCCGCTCGACCAGACCCGACTAACCGTTCCCGAGAAAATCAAATTTATATTTTTTCAATTATGAGAAATACTGTATAATACTGTATTATATGACAAAATAGCCAAAAATTCAAATAATTTCACTTTTTAATAACATTTTTCTGTAAAAATAAGATAATTTAATAACAAATAAACATTAATATTTCAAAAATAACAATAAATCTAACTATTAAATTAATCTTAAAAGTTTTAATTTTTATAAATAATATGCATATAAATTGTTATTTTTAAAATATTCGTTTATAACTATTTATTTTAGAATAAATCACAGTTTAAAGAGTATTAATTAATATGAACTCATTTTACTATACATATAAATAGATTTATATTTTTTTTTATTAAAGTCAAATATTTTAGCCTTAGAAGTAAAAAAGAAAATTTAAAAATAATTTCATTAAATTTTCTGACTCATTACATTTTTGACATTTCTATTTTGTTGTTTAAATCTGACTTTTGAAAAATTCTGTTGAGAATTGATTTTAAAATATTTTAATCTAATGAGATATTCCTGAAAGACCTGTAATATTATAAGTCTTTAATACACAAACTTCTCTGTATCATATACTGTATAAGATATATCTGAGTCCGACATTTAATTACAGACATATATTCCACTATAAATTTAACAATTTATTCATTTGGAGCTTTTGTAAGACTGCTCTCACACAAAGCTCATTAATTGAAGTAAAGATTCTAAGAATAGTTCAAACATTCCTTCATATCTTATTGCAAAGTTATAAAAGATAAGAATTTCTCTAATTCTAAGAACTAGAGAGTTAAACGTATAGTAACTCAAATTTATGTCCAGAGTTCCAAAAAATAGTCGATTTCTTTTCTAGAATTAAACCTCTTTCACATTTCTATTCAAGAGCTTACAGTCTATCGATCCTTTACTATAAGAAAAATTCCTTAAGTTATTGCTGAAATCCAGGAAAATCTTAAGCTCTTATTGCTTGTTAGTCATAAATGAGACATTTAGGCTGACATTCAGTATTTGATACATAATCTTTCACACGAGACATTTTCCCCTTCATTATAAAGTCTTTATATCAAATATATTGAGCATTTTTTCAATGCGTCTAATTCTTGGTTCGCAGTAATGATTAGTTATATTTATATTAAATATGTTCGACATTATGTTCAACAATTTCTTGCTGAGTATACTTTCATTAAATCTAATTCACTAATCAAAGTGTTGCCGACTTGAGTAGTTTTTATTGTTGAACACTTACCTACGTTCCCAACTTTTTTGGGCTGCGAATCATTGATGTCTTTTCAGTATTTGTTTAGATTTAACTGATTAGTTGTCATTCTTAGAGTAGAGCCAGAGTAGCGGTTTGTTAGCAATGCTTTTATTTATAATTTAAATGATGTACTTATACAATACATTTCAGATATTTGTCTGAATCATACTAACTGCAAATACAGTATGACATGCTGGTTAGGTTAGGTTAGGTAGGGTTGAAAACCATTAGTTTGAATTAGTGTTGATTCAGTTCCGAGAACTGGAACTGAAACTAATTTTTTCCGGAACTGAAACTGAAACCAAAACTCAAATTTTCAAAAACTGAAACTGAAATAGACCTACACTTACTTATATCAGATGTAATACTCATGCAATACACTTTTGTATAGTAATTATGATAAAAGCCATAAGTCGAGGGATTAATACTTCTGTACGAGTAATTGTTTTATTAAAATGTCACTTTTGAGAGCAATCATAACTGGAAGTTATCGAAAGTTAAAATTTATTTAATAAGTAGCCAATCAGTAAATTAAAATACTTTGAAAGAGGGATACATAGGGTTTAAATACCATAAAATCATAATTTTTGTTATTATTCAATAGTATTGCAATTTCTACTTTTTATTATATTAAAAATATTTTTAAATGTTTTCAGTTTGGTTAAATTAGGTTAAATTAGGTTAAAATCGGTTAAAATCGTAAATCGTATACTGAATTTTAAGTAATACAAAGTTTCAAAACTTAATAGGAATCTAATTACTTAATTATAGTTTTAAATAATTATTTTTCCGATTCATTCCATTTTTTGTTTATAGAAATACAATTCGCATATTATATATAAAATGCTTTATTTTCATTGCTTTTGTGCCTTGAGATGTACTAAGCGAATGATCGACCATTATTTTTCTCATGATCATTACCTCAGAGGAATAAGATGGGCCTTCACTTAACTGAGTTAAGCTTAATTTATATTTTCCTGAAGGGATTATTCTTTTGAGCACTAAATTGAACCGAATTTCATGGATTATGCTTTTTATATACTGCATAAAAATATGAACTCAATCAAAATCTTTAATTTAATTTAATTAAATTATGATAAGTTCTTCTAATTATCGATTATTGGTAATCAGCTGACAATCAATCAATTGATTTATAAACCAAATAAAAATGAATTCATTAGTCAATGCATTTCTAATATGAATTGTAATTTAAAGAATATTTTCATTTCGGCTCAATTTAAACACAAGAAAAGATAATAAGATTTTAGAATAAATTTCAAATGAAACACTGTTCGTGGTAATGGTGTATAGGGTGTATAGTACAGTATTAGTATATTATTATTTGAGAATCTTTGTTGATATCCTTATGATTATATTCTTTTAGTTTCTACCATTGGTCTGACACAAAAATACTATCTGATTATTATCTTAGTATTACTACAATATAATTATGTTTTAGTAAAAGCATTCAGTGCGAACTTTCCTTACACTAATAATTCCATACAGTATTTGTATAGCTTCGACATCACAACAAAAACTTACTCAATATTTAGGACAGAATGATAGATATGTTATATTGCTTTCACGTGTAATTTCTTCTCTTTTTTCTTTGATATTCCCATTCTATATACAGCTATTTTTGTCTTGTTTTCGACATAAATTTCTTTTCTTAGCATGAAATGTGTTTGTCTTAATTTATAAAAGCTTTCAAACAAATGATTAATTTTATTACTTTATATGAACAAAACGGTAATTCATTGGAAATTTGTTGGATTCAAATTAAAATTAGGTCTCAATTTCAAGTCCATTAACACTAATCTCGTTTTACATTGAAATTAAGAGATATCAGATTTTTTTAATAATAAAGAATAGTAATGGTGCACAAGTGCTCATGGGCAGGGAGCCTAGGCTCTGGTTCGGATGTCTCAACCTGTGAAAATATATTTAAAATATTTAAATATTTAAATATTTTTCAATAATAGACATTCGATTTGTATATTTAATATTTATTTAATAATAATAATAATTTTAATTAATAATATTTAATTTATATCAATAAAAAAATTTAAAATATAATTATTTTCATTTCAACTTCAGGTTCAGTCTGAAGCTCAGGCTCAGCGAAACTATTTGACTTAGTCTGTGCGCATCATTATTTAAATCAAAATAGCCATAAAATCAATTTATTATTCTTTTCTTATCCCAGATCATGTCCAATAACATAAAGGTTTTGTCAATTAAGGCAACCGTTTATTGAGTGCATAATTGGATGAGAGGTTCAAAGACAGTTAAAGCTGAAAGTTATTTATCTGTTTCATTATTTACTAAAACTAGAACCTCATGAAATTCAATTAATAGTAGATAAAAAAACTAAAGTAGTGGTTATTGACTTCTCAAAGTGTTTTGACGTTTTTCTAAAGCATCAAAGCTTACTATTAATATGTCCTCAGTATTACTGATTTCATTTGTTCACTTGAAATCATGATTTTATTTTCTATAATTTAATAATATGTAAGAGAATAGAGAAAGTGCTGACAATAAATTAAATTTTGAATACTCTTGTTTGCAAAGGCTTTCTCATCAAAATGGAGTTTTAGAAACTAAAAACGTAACCTAAGGTTTTCAAGTTAGCAGAATTTCATAGCTATCTACTCAAGTTTTATGTTAATTTCAAATTTTTACTCGTTTATTATTAATAAAAATTATTGGCTGAGAATAAAAATGAGAATTTTTATTATGTTGTTATATTAAGTTTATACATGTATACACTTGTCAATGTGATACCTGTGTGTATTAATGGACTTCATAATAGAAGCTTACGTCCTATGTCAAAAAGTTCTCTATAAAGATACCTGTAGTTGAAAATCAAACTCTCAGAGATTGTATCATTTTATTATCTTATAAAAGTTAGTGCGAAAAGTCTCAACTGTTTTGACATTTTCATTAATTTTCATTTTAATTGATTCAAAAATTTGCATCCAATCCAAACCTATTAAATGCATACTTTGATTATTCCAAACATATTTTCATTGAACTTCATAGAAAACTATTGATCTGCATAAGAGTTTGCTATCAATGGCCTAAATATATCGATCAGTTTTTGGCTTCTAAAATGCATTTCATATTCTATGATACAGAGCGATGTGTATGTGATTTCTATGAGTCTGTAATGTTGTCGTTCTTGACAAACGTTTTGATAAACTGAATTTTAATGAATCCATTATATCATTCGAGTCAAGACTTAAGTCTAATTTGAATTATTATTATGATAAGAATGAAAAAAATTTAGCAAAATATAAAATATATAATGTTATGAACAGCGATGGCCAGATATCAGCAAATATTAGGATCAATAATAATAAAAAATGCAAAATTCTTCTGTGAATTCTTCGGCAGCGGATTCAGAATTCTTTCTGCTTTAGGAAATTGAAGTATTTGATGCTAAAAATTGTTGCCTTATTCCTATGCAAAATATTCTGAGCTTAAATAATTAGAAATATCTGTCAAATATGTCGCATACAATTGAAAAATTTATTGACTCCTCAAACATGCTTATAATTAATGCTATCATAAACGGAATCTTTACTAACATGAAATCTATTGCATTACATTATTTGCCTTTTTGATGATTTGTGCATTTGTTGCAAACAATATTAATTTACAAGTACTTAAGTTTACAATCTATCCAAAAATTAGTGGGAAGTCACTTAATTCTATTACAAACTTATCAAACCCACACACATTGCATATCACAATGATTTCTATTGTGACAGAGAATCAGTTTCAGGATATCCACAACTAGAAGAAATAAAATTTATGACTCGATGTTGTAAACAGCACTCAATCTTTATTGAATTCGAGCTCATATTTACGACAACCGCTTCACTCAATTGAGTATTTTACCTAAACTCAGGGCTTTAGCTTTTAATTTGTTTTGAATATCACAAAATGTTATCATTAGATTAACACAATCACAAAAATTTGATCACTTGTTTATTAAAGTTTGTAATGGAGACGATAATTATTTAATTTAAGAAATAATAAATGCTTTGAAACTCTTTTCTAGTTCTCAATCACTCTGTGAGAGTATATAATTAATCTGTTTGCTGAATATTGAGGCAGAATTTTAAATTTTTTACGGCCTATGCTCCGAATTTTGAAAAATTCATTAGAAGTTAAAGTGAATTTATGTCGAATAAGCTAAAATATAGTTCTATGGTTGAAATGTTAAAATCTCGCGAGTTTATTGAATAATTTCTTAAAATGTATAAAAGTTTAGCTTTTGTCCAAACCTTTTGTCCGCGATTAAAAATCGGTGAAAATTATTAAAAAAAGGATTAGGTTTTGCTTATTCAGCAATTTTCAGATTCCATATAAGTTCAGGGATACCAATGTTTATACAATAGATACTGTATGTCATATAGTTTATGTCATTTTCTCGACGAATCGCATCTTTTTCAAAAACTATTATTCGTGTTATTTTAAACTTTAAGCATTTGAGCTCTAAATTAAAAGCTTACAAAATATTTTGAAAGTTTACTTTAGAAATAAATGCTTTGCTAAACAAGACAAAAATTATTCGTAAAAACTTATGAAAAGATAAGATCATTGACTTGTTTTACATGAGTTTCACAGCATTTGAGACAGAGCTAGAAATTGGGGAACAATCGATAGTTCAAAGAGTTTGAATCAAACGAATCAATTTAAGAACCAAAAAGTTTGAATCGCATATTAAACCAAAATCACAATTATTTGTTATAATCTTCCGCTTTCGGACAATAAATTCTGAAGATATATTTAACTTTTAACTCAAAATATAAACTGTAGCATACATTTAATGCTATGAATACAGCATAGCATTACTGTATACAAGTTTAATAAAACTCAATAGAAAAAGTTGGAATCAAATGAGTTCTCATATATTTGTGAATCTATAAAACGAATGCAATTTGTTTATTAACTTTTATTCAACTAAATTAATTAAAAATGTTTAAACTTTTTTAAAAAATGCCAAACTTTTGTGTCAAATAAATAAATAAATAAATAAATCAAAAAATAAACAAATCAATAAATAAAGTGTTAAATACTTTGTCATTAAGTAGAACAGAGTTCCCAACAATTGCTATCAAACTCACGTTCGGACCTGTTTTGGACGATTGCCATAAGATTATTGAGCAGTTTCTCAATGTGTGTCTCTCAGAGTCTC